>QXEO01000423.1:6074774-6316558 GCA_007115705.1 Dactylis glomerata
CTCTTGCGTAATGTTCTAGTCTCTTGTACTTGAAACACTACCTTTTGTTGTTGTACTCTGTATCCTTATCTCCAACTGAGGGTTATTGTAGTTGTTCTGTCATTGGGAACACTTCGGTTTGGGTTTTAAGATAAGTCTAGAGCTTAGCATAGATGAGTAATAGATAGAAGAGGTCTAAAGAAAATTTCCTACCCGAAAATGCAAATGAAGACAATTTATCATAACAAGCAAACTAGTTTTCAAACAAACGAGAAAGTACGATCATCCACAAGTCGGTATGATCATAAACGTCTATTACACGTCGTCTATTATTAAAATTCCTAAATGGAAGTCCAACTAAGGCTTCTTGGTTCTCTTCTATGTTGATCCACTGTTCTGGTCCAGCTGCTTCAGTAGATTAGTAATTTGCTCATCCTTGGTTTTGATGAGGTCTCCTAGAAAACTAAATTCAGATACCAGCTTTTCCATGTCACCTTGAAGTTGGTTTATGGTTTCCTTCAATGTAGTAGTATCCTCCTTTTCTTCTTTGAGGTCCTGCTGAGTATTATGAAGTCTCCACTTGAGTCTTTCTCCAAGTTCCTTTATTGCGGACCAAGCAGCACATCTTGCTGAGTCAAGGAATGACATATGCATCTCAGAGTTGGTGAACATCCAAAGTCCCATCTTCTTGTGGTCATCTTCCTTGTTCTTGTATAGGTGCAATTGCACCCACCAATATTCTTCACCTTCATCCATCACGGGAAATACTTTGTACACAGCTTCTCCGTGCATTCCCATGCTTAACATGAGGTTCTTCAATGCTTTGGGAAATTCAGTCTCACTCTTCAGGGTCATGATCATCACGGGTCCTTTCTTTAGTGATTCAATGAGGCTGGCCATCTAAATTAGAAAGAAGAGTAGTGTAAAACAGATGAATGCGATAAGTTCTTACAAGAAAATTCCAAACTAAAAGTAAATAGATTGATTTCATTTAGAAAACTGAATTGATTTTCTTTTTAAGGTGAGGGAAGAATCCTAGGGCTTCCTAGTCTATTCCAAACCTAGGGTCTCGATCCTACAGGCAACACTATGCTCTAATACCATTCTGTAGCGCCCTGCCTTATCAAAAGACAGAACTCCTGTGTATCTGTGCCATTCCTTGGATCAGTAGATAGCACCACAGTACAAAATAAGTAATCATTGCAACAGAATCAATATTACAACGTAAATCCAGTTACATAGGTCTTCAACCTTACAAGTACACAGCAATATCATAGTTGCAATGAGCCTTCATCTTCATCAAGTGCCACAGGCAGACATGTTGGAATGTAACCTTGAGATCCTACTCCTGGTTCCTTACTCGACAATAAAACCTTCACATTTGAATATGCAGCCCCAGAGGGGTTAGTACAACAACATACTGGCAAATGACACATATTTGTGGCATTTGTGAAAATGACTAAACTACATGAACTTTGGCTTAGTGGATCTCAAAGGCTGATTTGCATAAAGCAAGTTTTATCTTATCTCTTTGTAAAACCTTTTATCAAAATTTTAATTCATAAGGGTCAAGATAACCCCCATACGCTACATACTAGACTAGGTATGTAGTTCTGGGCAAAACTCAACAAAGTTTGAATTACAGATACCATCACCCCTCGGAGTGTATGGCCCTGAGCTTCTCCTGATTGTTGCTAGTCAAGTTTTAAAGCATTCAGAAAAGATGATGAGATTCTTCCGATCATTCCATGTGAAAGAGCATTTGCCCCCATGTGTGGTTTTGGTAATTAATGACAATCCCTATGGACTAATGTTTGCATCGAGTTATATTTGTAGGACTTGTCCGTAGACAACGCTTGAGCCATATGTTGGTTTCAAGGTTATAAGAAGATGCAAATAAAGAAGTTTATGTGATGATCAAAGGAGTTGAGCCTATAGAAGACATCATCATTATGAAGGAAGAAGATGAAGTCCAATGTTGATCAAGTCGAAGCGCAAGTTCAAGATAGGCATATAGAAGATATCATTTGCTTGAAGCTTGGTGTCCATTTGGTGTTAATGGACATGTGAAGATATATCTACTAGTGTCTCTCCCATAGTGAAGTATGGGGGAGAAATCCGCAAGACTTCACCGAGCAAGCGCAATCAAGAAAGGTAGTCCAACTTGAGAAGATCAAGATCGTCACTATCTAGCTCAAGTGGAAGGCGCAAGGCAAAGGTATGATCTTGATAGGGTTTCTTTCTTACCGGTCTCATAGTGTTTGGGAGACCGGGTTTTAGGATCGATAGCCGTACTATCTAGAGGGGCTCTCGAGTGAGTAACTTATTTGTATTGTTCGGAGAGAGCTCAAACCTTTGCATACTTGGCATTATCTTTCTTGGTTCTTATTTGGCTTTTATCCATGTGAGGTTCTAGAGCTTGTGGTTATTTCCATGACAAGCTCTAGCTCATCAAAAACGGATTTCGTATGGAACTCTAATTGCGTTTTTAGTGTTTGGAGGTTTTACCGGTTCATCTTTATAGCTAAGTCAAACCTTTTATCATTTGGTTTCATCCTCCTTTGTTGGACTATGATGTTTCTATGGATGATGGTGTAGAGATCATCGTGGTGATTCCAACGAGCCCAAGATCATCGAAAATGGAGTCCAGATGCAAAAGTTATCGCTGTTTTCGTGTTGCTCGCTTTTCTTGGGCAGAATATCCGGCCCAGGTTTGGAAATATCCGGCCGAAATATCCGGCCTCAAATCTGAGTGACGCGCGCCTCGCCTTTTTCTGGTCCTTAGACATTTTTAGGGGTGGCCGGAATATCCGGCCCAGTTTTGGAAATATCCGGCCGAAATATCCGGCCCCAAATCTGAATGACGCGCGCGAAGTCCTTAGCAGTTTTTTGAGGGGGGCGGAATATCCGGTCCAAACTTGGACCGGAATATCCGGCCCCTGCAGTACTACAACGGCTACAATCCCGGGAGGGGTATAAATACCCCTCCCCTTATTCAAGCTTGGGTTAGCTCGTTTTCCCCTCTCTCTCCCTCCATTGTTGACCTTGGAAAGCTTGCCCATCTCTCAATTCCTCCCATGATTCTTGCATATCTTTGAGGGAAAAGAGAGAGGAGATCTAGATCTACATTTCCACCAATCACTTTCTCCTCTTTGTGAGGGGAACCCATTGGATCTAGATCTTGGAGTTCTTTGTGGATTTCTTCCTTTGTTCTTCCTCTCATATCCCTCCATAGCATTTGTTGCTTTGGTAGGATTTGGGAGAGAAGGATTTGAGCACTTTGTGTGTTCTTGCCATTGCATTTGGTGCATCGGTTTGAGTTCTCCTCGGAGATTCGGTAGTGAAAGTTCGTTGAGCTTTTTACTCTTGGGTTCTTGGAACCCTAGACGGCTTAGTGGCTTAGTGGTTACTTGGGGACCTCCAATTGAGTTGTGGAGATCTTCCCAAGCTTTGTGGTGCCTCCGTGGCGATTTCTTGGGGACCTCCAATTAAGTTGTGGAGATCTTCCCAAGCTTTGTGGTGCCTCAGTGGCGATTTCTTGGGAGCCTCCAATTGAGTTGTGGAGATTGCCCCAAGCTTGTACGGGTTCGGTGACCGCCCTCAAGTGTCCCATAGTGGTCGGGTCTTCCATCTTGGTGGGAGGGCTCGAGAAGATTACGGTGAGCCTCCGTGGCGTTTGGGGAGCCTTGTGCCTCCACACCGCTCCAACGGAGATTAGCACTCGCAAGGGTGTGAACTTCGGGATACATCGTTGTCTCCGTGTGCCTCGGTTATCTCTATACCCGAGCTCCTTTACTTATGCAATTTACTTTGTGATAGCCTTCGTGCTTGAAGTTTATATATCTTGCTATCACATAGTTGCTTATCTTGTCTAGCATAAGTTGTTGGTGCACATAGGTGAACCTAGTTTGTTTAGGTTTTGTATGCTTGGCAAATTAAACGTTAGTTTTATTCCGCATTTGTCAAGCCACTCGTAAAAGTTTTAAATCGCCTATTCACCCCCCCCTCTAGGCGACATCCTTGTACTTTCATTTGGTATCAGAGCAAGGTCTCTCATTTTAGGGCTTCACCGCCTTGAGAGCAAAGATGTCGGCTAGGGGATTAGTGCACAATGACACCTTTATATTTGATGGCACTAATTATGATATATGGAAAATTTGCATGCTTAATCATTTTCGTGATATGGACCCAAATATAGAGAGAATTCTAGATATGGGTTTCTCTCCTCCTAAGGATTCCCAAAGTCTATCTTTAGAGGAGAAGAGAAACTCTTATCTTAATTCTTGAGCTACTAATGTGCTTGTTGACTTTGTGAGTAATGCAGTTATTCTTGCAATCATGCATTTCCGTAGCGCTCATGAGGTTTGGACAAAGATTCAAGACAAATATGACATGTCCAACAAGATTGAGGATGATTGTATTCCCTCCACTTCCGGTCGTGATGAACTCTCTTCCACTTCACCAAAGTGTAGCAAGACACAAGGTAACTCTATGGTGAATGGTGATGGAAATTGTAATGTTGATAGTAAGCTTACTTGTGATGATCATTCATCTCTATCTCATTGCCATGCTTCATCTTTGGACTTAAACACTTCTAGCACCATAAATGCTTTACATGCTTGTGTTGATAGTCCTTGCATATCATGTGTATGCTCCTTGAACACATCTCATAATGATATGCTTACTTCGTCTTGTTACCATGATATAAATGCCTCTAGTTCCTCTAGTTGTTGTGTGTCTAACAATGTAGAGGAAACCGGAAATTCTATTGGCCAAGACATGATCTCGCTTGGTGCTTCAAGTATTTATTCATCATCATCAATTGCTTCCCACATTTGCCTTATGGCTAGGGCTTCAAAGGTAACTCCTTCTTTGGAACCCAATATATCTAGTGATGATGAGAATGAGGATAATGAAGAAGAATATGATGATCTTGCTTCTTTATTTGAGAAGAGTGAAATGTTTTTTCATGCTATTCGTAAGAATAAAATTGCTTGCTCTTACTTCTATAAGATTTTGGCTATTGCCACCGAGAGCAATAAAATTATTGAGGAGCATGAGAATACCATTTTTAAAATGCAAGGTCATGCCCGTGATTACGCGGATGAGATTGCGGATCTAAAAGAAGTTCTAGAAGAAGAACAAACCACCAAGGAATCTCTTGAGGAGACCTTTACTTTAGAATTATCTAAAATAAAGAAATCCTATGATAGAACTCTTGTGGTGGCAAATGATTTTGAAAGTAAATATGAAGAGCTTGTAGTTACTTATGCTAAACTCCTTGAGAATGTTGTGCTTCTTAAAAATGACTCTAGGGTCATTTCGTGTGAGCCCATCATTCTCACCGAGTCGCATGAGCAACTTAAAGCTTCAAATTCAAATGAGCTTACTAAATTGTCTTCTCCACTTTCCATTAGTGATGATGCTTGTGCTACTAACTCTACTTCTTGTGAAGCATCCATCTTGAAGGAGAATGTTGAGCTAAGGGCTCAACTTGATTTGCTAACTAGCAAATATGGGAAATTGGAAGAAAATCATGGAAAGCTCTCTAGCTCCCATGAGGATCTTCTAGCTTCCCATGATAGGCTAAAATTAGCTCATGAGGCTATTATGTCAAAGGTAACATCTAGTGAGCCTCATGTGGACATTTGCACTACTTCTCAAAATGCCATATTGCCTTGTGCTAGTCCTAGTAATTCATCCACTCATAACATTGCTACATCTTGTGATGAATTACTTTCCTTTCCTTGTTGCTCTAACAATGAAGCTTCTACTTCCTCTAGTACTTGTGTTGTTACTGACCATGTAGAGGAAATCGAAGAGCTCAAGGCCCAAGTCTCTTCTTTGAAGAAAGACTTGGTAAAGAGTCATGAAGGGAAATCCAAACTCGACAATATGTTGAGTGTGCAAAAATCCCCCAATGACAAGAGTGGACTTGGGTTTATCTCCAACAACAACAAGAAGTCCACGATTAACAAGAAGAAGAAGGGCCAAGGACAAGTCAAAGATCCAGCCAAGATTGTTTGCTTCAAGTGCAAAATTGAAGGGAACCATGTTAGATCTTGCCCTTTGAAGAAGAAGGCATTAGTTGAGAAGCAACAAGGGAAGCGGCCTCAAGTTCAAGGGCACGCTCAACCTCGAGTTGAAGAAATGCCACTTCCCAAGAAGAATCAAGCTAATGCTCCCATTGCGGAGAAATCAAGTGAGAAGAAGGTGAAGAAAAGAACTTGCTACATATGCCGTGAGAAGGGTCACCTTTCTTCTTCATGCACTATGGGTAACTCATCCAACCCTATCATAATTGATGATGCTTATTCCCTTTGCAAGGATAAGGTTGGCAATGTGTTTGCCAAATTTGTTGGTACTCCATGTGGTGTCAAGAAAAGAACCATTTGGGTGGCCAAGCCTATTGTGACTAACCTCTTAGGACCCAACTTAGTTGGGGACCATCACACCAAAACTTGATCAATAGGTGTTTGTTGGAGGGCATTGGAGACTTGGCTATATCATGAAGAATTAAGGGATCTTCATCAATATATTGTCTCAAGTCAAGTCAATTGGATTATCTTGTTTATATCATATATCCAATGTTCCTCCTTGCGGTAACATGTACTCAACTTATCTACATTGAAAGTTACTCGCCCCTTTTGCATGTGTTGGTTGTGTTCCATTACATGTGTTGGTATATGTTGTGCTACCTACTTGTTTTATTTTGATTAATCAAGTATGTACTTGTGGGTTTGCATACCATGTATGTGTGTTTGTGTTTGAGCCTTATTGCATCTTCGTTTATATTATTTGGCTTTTTTGAGAGACTAATGGACTATCCATTTTGGGGGAGTGATATGCTTTGGCACTTCACAGTCCTAAATATGTGTGCACATGAGGAATACCACTTAGTGTTTATATTTTAAATTATCTAGTCTCTATGTGGTATGTCATGCTCATGAGAAATTCAAATTCTATAATGTCCATTAATCATCTCATGTTGGATTTTATTTGCCTCTTGTGAAAATAAATGCTTTATCACATTATGTGGGAGAAATATGCTTTGTGCATACTACAAACCAATAAAATGTGTATATTTGAGGTTGTGTCACATAGTGTTGATATTGGAAATTATCTTTCTTCTATGTGACATGTTTGCTCAAACAAGTTTCAATTTGCCAAATTGTTTTATTGCTCTTGTTTTGGATCTTGTTTGTGAGATACATTCTTGGTAGGGTTTTCCTAAAATGTGGAATTCTATATCAAAGTTGGAAAACCATTTGCTTCAAGTTGTCCTAATCATTGCTTTGCGTGATTGTTTAACTATTTGAGTCTATCAAGAATATCTTCTTTAGCATGGTTTTTAATTCTTATCCTTTTCATATGCTTCTTGTTGTGAAGATGATCTTGGATTTATGTGTAAAATACCACTGGGAAATTAATAACTCCAAATACCTCTTGTCCTTGGACAATTGGTACTCTATCATGTGGTATATATATATTGATCATCTTTTTATTGGCTATTGCTTTTAGTTACCTTATCTCTTGCCAAGGAATGTATTTGTTTTAAATTCCCATTGTCTTTCTTAACTCTTGTGATTCCATTTGATTTTGTTGAACTTGTTTTGTGTTATTCTTAATGTAGGTTGAGATGATGATCCCATTTGTGTGCATTTTGTATTTAAATGCAAAATCATAAATAATGCACTAATCTTGGGGGAGCTCTCCTATATTTTCTATAACATACTCTTGCGACTTATTTCAATTGGTATTGGTTATTGTTGGAAGACAAATCTTTTTGTTTTTGGTACTTAGTGTGCCATCATAAAAGAGTGGAGAGTTTGGTTTGTTTGTTGGAACCTTGCTCTCTTTGGGAGAATGGTTATCTCTTTTCTTGATTTTGCTCTATATTCTTAAAATGAGATAAGTCATTGGGCATGTGTGTTTTAGTGATCCTTTATGCTCATTGGCATTTGCTTTGTTCACTTGGTGGACTTTGGAGTCAATCTTGTGTTGAGTTGATTCTTTGATATAATTTGGACAACCTTTAGTTCTTCACACCTTTGTGTGACTTCTTGGTCTTCTTGGTGTTTTTTTCCAAATTGTATCTCTTTTGGCTCTTGAATGTCTTGTGCATGCATATTTACTAAATGTATACTCTATGGCATGCTTTGCTTTCTTTGATCCAATATATAGGGTAAACTCCAATAAATCCTAAATCGGCTAAGAAGTGCATGAAATTCAAGTTCATATCTATATGCACATATTTATGTGGAGCTTGTCCTATATATTGTAGTGTCTCTAACTACTTCGGACCCAATGAGTTTGGGGACCATATTGTACTTGAATTTGTTTTAGGTACATGGGAGATATATTGGTGCTTGTCTCAATAATAAGCATGAAGCGGTGACTAGTTGATAATTTGTGGCAAGCTAGGATTATTGAAGAACTCCTATCTACTACATCCTTCCAATGGTATCTCGGTAACAAGTATCTTATTCATGCATACTTTTCTAGCATCTAACCTTGTGTGGGTCATTTCATGGCATGAAAATCTTTATTTGCAAAGATCTTAATGAAACCTCTCTATTGAAAATATGAGAAATTTGAGATGAGTGCATATTTTGGGGAATATATAAAATCATGCTCATGATTCACCCTTCCCAAATATGTCTATCTAGCAATTTTATTGCATATCAATTCCTCAAGTTCCTCACATGTGCAATATTGATGAAAGTGCAAATTTAGTTCTTTCTTTTGGTATACTTATTCGTGATACTTGTTGCTTTTCTCAAAACATCCCAACTATCTTCTTTCCCTTGTTGATATTTGTGATGTCTTTGACATGTTTGTGGTTGAAGTTCTTCAATATGCAATAAGATAAATTGAACCTTTGGCCATACTTTAAAAGTAAAAATCTCATTGGTATATTGCATGAACTTGTTTGGATATCATGTTCTATTCTTTGTATCTATTTTATGTGTACATGTTTCTTTGTGATAATTATCTTTGTGATGTTGTCTACTTAGAAACTTATACACATGAGAGATGATATCTCCTTATTTGATATCTTTTTAAACCTTGTGTGTTGGGATGGAATGCTAAGCAATATCATTCATTGAGGACTATGTGGATGCTCTATGTACATCTTTGTACTAGTCTTATAATATGCTTTGTCATTCCTATCAAACATTCCTTTGGTTGAGCAGTTTAATATGTTGGTTCCTTATTTGTTGCTCAACCATTTTCTTGATGCAAGTGTTAAGCTTGATTTCTTTTCTATGGTCTCTTGCTAATGGTTCCTTTTAAATGGTATTGAGGGAGTGAGGATTCCATGTTGTGCAAATTGTATTCAAATGCAAACATTCTATCTTGTGCATGTACCTTGGGGAGCTTCCTCATTTCATTTTAAAGCACCATTTTGTGGTTATCATAGTATTTGATGTCACTTGGTATCATTATGTTTTGAATTATATCGAGGGAGTGATGATTCCATGTTTGTGCACCTTATACTTTAATTCAGATAGAATATGTTGTGCACAAACCTTGGGGAGCTTTTTCATATTATTTAGAGCATTGTTTTGGTCTTCTCATAATATCTTTATTTGATTCGCTATTTGGATCTTTTGATTGATATCTTCATTTGTTGGAAGTTTAACCATCATGTCATCCTATTTTGTTCGCAATCTTTGATCCTCAATATAGTTTGATTTCCTCCAAATTCTTGTCCTTGAATTTGTGCATGTGTTTTCACCTTTTTTGTGTCATGCACACCTTGAGGAGGAACTCTCACTATATTGGCCTTCTAAGCCTTTCCACCCATTTTGGCAATGGATGCCAATGGGGGAGAAGTTTCGAGGGTTTGAAAGGAATTGGGTTTCACGCTTTTGTTTTGTTCTTAAGCATTTGCCTTGCATGCTTTGCATGGTTGAGTATATATAGTGGAAACTCCACCAACAACATTGGTTGGCAATATATGCAATGAATTTCAAGTTCATTCACACGTGCATAGATTGTGGGGGAGTTTGCTCTATATATGATAGTTCTACTAACATCACATACTTTTGTAGTATTTGATGTTAGTGTAACCATCTTAGTCCTTTAAATTCATTATATAAAACCTCTCAAAGAGATTGTCATCAATTACCAAAATGGGGGAGATTGAAAGAGCATTTACCCCCATGTGTGGTTTTGGTAATTAATGACAATCCCTATGGACTAATGTTTGCATCGAGTTATATTTGTAGGACTTGTCCGTAGACAACGCTTGAGCCATATGTTGGTTTCAAGGTTATAAGAAGATGCAAATAAAGAAGTTTATGTGATGATCAAAGGAGTTGAGCCTATAGAAGACATCATCATTATGAAGGAAGAAGATGAAGTCCAATGTTGATCAAGTCGAAGCGCAAGTTCAAGATAGGCATATAGAAGATATCATTTGCTTGAAGCTCGGTGTCCATTTGGTGTTAATGGACATGTGAAGATATTTCTACTAGTGTCTCTCCCATAGTGAAGTATGGGGGAGCAATCCGCAAGACTTCACCGAGCAAGCGCAATCAAGAAAGGTAGTCCAACTTGAGAAGATCAAAATCGTCACTATCTAGCTCAAGTGGAAGGCGCAAGGCAAAGGTATGATCTTGATAGGGTTTCTTTCTTACCGGTCTCATAGTGTTTGGGAGACCGGGTTTTAGGATCGATAGCCGTACTATCAAGAGGGGCTCTCGAGTGAGTAACTTATTCGTATTATTCGGAGAGAGCTCAAACCTTTGCATACTTGGCATTATCTTTCTTGGTTCTTATTTGGCTTTTATCCATGTGAGGTTCTAGAGCTTATGGTTATTTCCATGACAAGCTCTAGCTCATCAAAAACGGATTTCGTATGGAACTCTAATTGCGTTTTTAGTGTTTGGAGGTTTTACCGGTTCATCTTTATAGCTAAGTCAAACCTTTTATCATTTGGTTTCATCCTCCTTTGTTGGACTATGATGTTTCTATGGATGATGGTGTAGAGCTCATCGTGGTGATTCCAACGAGCCTAAGATCATCGAAAACGGAGTCCGGATGCAAAAGTTATCGCTGTTTTCGTGTTGCTCGCTTTTCTTGGGCGGAATATCCGGCCCAGTTTTGGAAATATCCGGCCGAAATATCCGGCCTCAAATCTGAGTGATGCGCGCCTCGCCTTTTTCTGGTCCTTAGCCATTTTTAGGGGTGGCCGGAATATTCGGCCCAGTTTTGGAAATATCCGGCCGAAATATCCGGCCCCAAATCTGAACGACGCGCGCGAAGTCCTTAGCAGTTTTTTGAGGGGGGCAGAATATCCGGTCCATACTTGGACCGGAATATCCAGCCCCTGCAGTACTGCAACGGCTACAATCCCGGGAGGGGTATAAATACCCCTCCCCTCCTTCAAGCTTGGGTTAGCTCATTTTCCCCTCTCTCTCCCTCCATTGTTGACCTTGCAAAGCTTGCCCATCTCTCAATTCCTCCCATGATTCTTGCATATCTTTGAGGGAAAAGAGAGAGGAGATCTAGATCTACATTTCCACCAATCACTTTCTCCTCTTTGTGAGGGGAACCCATTGGATCTAGATCTTGGAGTTCTTTGTGGATTTCTTCCTTTGTTCTTCCTCTCATATCCCTCCATAGCATTTGTTGCTTTGGTAGGATTTGGGAGAGAAGGATTTGAGCACTTTGTGTGTTCTTGCCATTGCATTTGGTGCATCGGTTTGAGTTCTCCTCGGAGATTCGGTAGTGAAAGTTCGTTGAGCTTTTTACTCTTGGGTTCTTGGAACCCTAGACGGCTTAGTGGCTTAGTGGTTACTTGGGGACCTCCAATTGAGTTGTGGAGATCTTCCCAAGCTTTGTGGTGCCTCCGTGGCGATTTCTTGGGGGCCTCCAATTAAGTTGTGGAGATCTTCCCAAGCTTTGTGGTGCCTCAGTGGCGATTTCTTGGGAGCCTCCAATTGAGTTGTGGAGATTGCCCCAAGCTTGTACGGGTTCGGTGACCGCCCTCAAGTGTCCCATAGTGGTCGGGTCTTCCATCTTGGTGGGAGGGCTCAAGGAGATTACGGTGAGCCTCCGTGGCGTTTGGGGAGCCTTGTGCCTCCACACCGCTCCAACGGAGATTAGCACTCGCAAGGGTGTGAACTTCGGGATACATCGTTGTCTTCGTGTGCCTCGGTTATCTCTATACCCGAGCTCCTTTACTTATGCAATTTACTTTGTGATAGCCTTCGTGGTTGAAGTTTATATATCTTGCTATCACATAGTTGCTTATCTTGTCTAGCATAAGTTGTTGGTGCACATAGGTGAACCTAGTTTGTTTAGGTTTTGTATGCTTGGCAAATTAAACATTAGTTTTATTCCGCATTTGTCAAGCCACTCGTAAAAGTTTTAAATCGCCTATTCACCCCCCCTCTAGGCGACATCCTTGTACTTTCACCATGTTTAGAGACTCAATTGTCCATTCCGAGGACTCGGCTAATCGATTAGATTTTAACACCTTGCAAGGGTTGTGCACTTTCACCTTATCCTTCATTTTATGCCCATACATAAAATGAAACAACACCTTTCAGAAAAAGCATTCAACCAAACTAGTCTGACCGTACCCCCTATATTATGCTACCACCTCATGTCAGTACTCTTGGCTGAACCCTTTAATCCTACTCTTTCTTGACAGAGCCCATAATGTCATAAGGCTGCAATGGAAGTACTTTAATCATGGAAGCCTTATTAATCACTTGAATCCTGAGTGGCCGTCCCGAGCGGCATCTTGAGCTACACATCTGTCCTAGCATGTGCCCCAGGACCCACCTACTACACTTTCCTTTCTGTAGCGCCCTGCCTTATCAAAAGACAGAACTCCTGTGTATCTGTGCCATTCCCTGGTCAGTAGATAGCACCACAGTACAAAATAAGTAATCATTGTAATAGCATCAATATTACAACGTAAATCTAGTTACATAGGTCTTCAACCTTACAAGTACACAACAATAGCATAGTTGCAATGAGCCTCCATCTTCATCAAGTGCCACAGGTAGACATGTTGGAATGTAAGCTCAAGATCCTACTCCTGGTTCCTTACTCGACAATAAAACCTTCACATTTGAATATGCAGCCCTAGAGGGGTCAGTATAACAACGTACTGGCAAATGACACATATTTGTGGCATTTGTGAAAATGACTAAACTACATGAACTTTGGCTTAGTGGATCTCAAAGGCTAATTTGCATAAAGAAAGTTTTATCCTATCTCTTTGTAAAACCTTTTATCTAAATTTTAATTCATAAGGGTCAAGATAACCCCCATACGCTACATACTAGACTAGGTATGTAGTTCTGGCGAAACTCAACAAAGTTTGAAGTACATATACCATCACCCCTCGGAGTGTATCGCCTTGAGCTTCTCCTGATTGTTGCTAGTCAAGTTTTAAAGCATTCAGAAAAGATGATGAGATTCTTCCGATCATTCCATGGCTAGAGACTCAATTGTCCATTCCGAGGACTCGGCTAATCGATTAGATTTTAAAACCTTGCAAGGGTTGTGCACTTTCACCTTATCCTTCATTTTATGCCCATACATAAAATGAAACAAGACCTTTCAGAAAAAGCATTCAACCAAACTAGTCTGACCGTACCCCCTATATTATGCTACCACCTCATGTCAGTACTCTTGGCTGAACCCTTAATCCTACTCTTTCTTGACAGAGCCCATAATGTCATAAGGCTGCACTGGAAGTACTTTAATCATGGAAGCCTTATTAATCTCTTGAATCCTGAGTGGTCGTCCCGAGCGGCATCCTGAGCTACACATCTGTCCTAGCATGTGCCCCAGGACCCACCTACTACACTTTCCATCACAAACCACTCCACCCAGGTAGTTCATTTTAGTTGAAGTTGTTAATTTAATTCACAAAACAACTTTTCATATGAGCAAAGCATAGCCTCAATATTCAAGTATTTAGCATCCTACCAGGTGGTGTTTAGGGATAGCTACTCACTACTAGGATCTAGCACTCTGTAAACAGTTGAGCATTCACCTATCATGCATACTACTGAAAATCACTAATGCATAATAAAATAGGTAGAAGAATGTGTGTCACTTGCCTTTTTGAAGAATACGATCTTTCACGCTTCTCTCAACTAAGCACGTAGCTCTTCACACAAACTATAGCACAAAATAAACAGTACATAAACAATCCATACAAACACAATCAAACAAATCAAACAATTGAAATGTGTTTGTTTAACAATTTAGATTTATTCAAGATATTGAGATAGAATAGACATAACAAAGGAATTGGGAATTATGAGATATGGCTTTGAGTGCTAGTTGGGAAAAGAGCAATATGGTTGGAGAGAATTGGGCTAGGAAAAATAATATTGATGAAGTCTTTATATTTTATTAAAGCATGACCAAAGTCTTGATAAGACTCATGTGAATTAGACATCACAAGTGTGGAATTGTGCAACAACATTACTATTGAATAAGTGTGACAACAATTATTCTTTAATACTCCCTCCGATTGGAATTAACTGTCGGGGACTTAGTGCAA
The DNA here is from genome assembly GCA_007115705.1 of Dactylis glomerata. Taxonomy (NCBI): domain Eukaryota; kingdom Viridiplantae; phylum Streptophyta; class Magnoliopsida; order Poales; family Poaceae; genus Dactylis; species Dactylis glomerata. Next base: position 6,089,296 of record QXEO01000423.1, read on the forward strand.
ACTTTGTAGTAAGCTAGTACAAAATTGCTGACACTTATTTCCGATCGGAGGGAGTAGTATATATCACACTTAGGCAATGGGTAAGTATCCATGGAGCATTGAGTTACTCAATTTACTCATTTGCAAATTGAATAGTTCAACACAAGTGATCAAGTTTAAATAAGCATAGGATTGGGCATGAATGGTTGACATTTGAGAACATAGCTCAAATGATTCATTGATCAACATGGTGTATAAACACATACTATGGTATGGGTTATAATCAACACCACATTAATAAAATAGGATTTAGGTTTGAGATGAATCCACATTTTACTCAAGTAGCACAATTGCAATTTGAATAAATATGAATTAGACAAAATGGTTTAGATGGACAAGATATGGATCAAGGTGATGTCTAGACGATATTTGATAGCTTGCTAAGAACTTAGGGCTTACAAAAGTAGAAGGGAACATTAATTGAAAAAGAATTAGAATTAATTGATATAGGAAATACTCAAATTCTCATATTATAATTTGAATAATTGTGAAGTGGTTCAAGAAATTATGGAGGTGATGATACTGGATAGCTTGCAATAAAACAAAGTCACTGCAATTGGAATCATTTAAAAATAAGTTATAGAATTCAAATTATCACCAAAATAGTGATTTGAATAAATTTGAATAGATTTGCATGCACAAAGTGTGTACACGTATCAACTTTGGAATTTCTTGATCCTAAGATACTCTACATGTTGAGAGGATTCCAATGACTATAAATTTGTAATTTTTGGATGGACAGAATAAAAGATATGATTTAAGCAAGCTAACAGAAAGGTTTGACTCAATTTGAAATTAGATTTAAATTGAATACCGAACCTATGAAATATTAGGGAACTAATGGATTCTAGATGTTCTAGGGATTCCAACGGTATATTATTTGTTATTTTTGGACCTATAGATCAAAAGTTATGAATCTCTAAAGATTTGGATCAAATCTGATTTCAAAATCTAATTTGAATCAAGTTTAAATCGTGAGCCGACACGTGGCGGCTTCTTACTGGTGCGTACCGGTTCGTGCGGATCGGTGATGTGGAGCGTTGTATCTAATTGGATGTGAACGTCCTAGATCTGCTCGTACCCCTTCGCGTTAAGTGATCTATTAGGATCACTGGATCTTGATCCAACGGACAGGATTAAACGGAGGGGGAGAGGCTCACCGGAGTGCTAGGGTTTCGTCGAGGTTGCCGGCGATGCGGCCAGGTAGTTGATCTCCGGCGTGCTACCGGGGCTCCTGGACGACGGCGAAGCGACGACGATGCTCGGCACGGCGAGGGGATGTCGAGAGCTTGATCAAGGACGGATACGTCTCCAACGTATCCATAATTTTTGATGCTCCATGCTTGTTTTTACACCATTTGTTTAGTGTTTTGTTACACTTCGTGGCATTTTTATGCATTTTCTGGAACTAACCTATTAACGAGATGCCACAGTGCCAGTTCCTTGTTTTCTGCTGTTTTTGTGTTTCAGAAAAGTTACACAGGAAATATTCTCGGAATTGGACGAAACCAAAGCCAGTCGTCCAGATATTTCACGGAGCTTCCAGAAGACCAAAGAGGATACGGAGCCGGACCAGAGGGTGGCCACACCGCCAGGGGGCGTGACCCACCCCTGGCCCGCGCCGGCCTATGGTGTGGGCCCCCTGGTCCACTTCAGACGCCGCCTCTTTGCCTGTAAAGACCCCCTGACGGGAAAAACCTAAATACCCGATCACTTTTCCAGAACACATCGCGATCCGCCGCCGCCGTCGACCCGAAGATCGGGAGGGTCCAGAAGCTCTTCCCGGCACCCTGCCGGAGAGGGGAATCGCCACCGGAGGTCTTCTTCATCGCCATGCTTGCCTCCAGCGCGATGAGTGAGTAGTCTACCTTGGACTATGGGTCCATAGCAGTAGCTAGTTGGTTGTCTTCTCCACCATGTGCTTCATGTTTAGATCTCGTGAGCTGCCTCACATGATCGAGATCACCGTTATGTAATTCTACATGTTGTGTTTGTTGGGATCCGATGAATATTGGTGTTATGATTTAGTTGAAGTACTGAATTTTATCTTATGTTATCTCTATGTTGTTTATGATCTTGCATGCTCTCCGTAGTTAGTAGCTATCTTGGCCGAGTAGTTGCTAGTGACTCCAAGAGGGGGTATTTATGCTCGATAGTGGGTTCATGCCTCTATTTAATCTGGGGGAGTGACAGAAACCTCTAAGGTTGTAGATGTGTTATTGCTACTAGGGGGAAAACAACATTCATATGCTCAAGGGCATATGCTTTGTGTACATTACACACTTTGCTTAATGCAATTATCTGTTGTTCGCAACTTAATACTTGTGGAGTTCTCGGGTTGATTCACCACAAGTGGATTATTAGTCATAGATGCAGTTGGATGGCGGTCTATGTATCTTGTTGTAATGCCCAGAGTAAATCTCATAGTGATCCTCTCGACATATGCACGTTGTCTTTATTCTATCAATTGCCCAACTATAATTTGTTTACCCAGCATGTGTTATTTTATCTTATGGAGAGACACCACTAGTGAACTGTGGACCCCGGTCCTATTTCCTTTATATTGCTATCACCTGTTTACTTTACTCGCAAGGTTTACTTTACTCGCATACTATTATCACTTTCCACTCGATACGCTCATACCCTTTGTTTCAAGCAAACCGGTGAGATTGACAACCTCATCGTAAGTTGGGAACAAAGTATTTGGTTGTGTTGTGTGCAGGTTCCACGTTGCCGCTCGCAAAGCAAAGCTTGGACGAGGCGCCCTATAAATTGTCCAGAGCTGTCGCGAAGCTAGCGGGCATCACCTTCGGTCATTTGTCTCCCTCCTACTGGATTGACTACCTTGGTTTCATAACTGAGGGAAAACTTGCTGCTATATTCATCAAACCTTCTCTTGGGGTTTCCAACTGGCTGGTCATTTTTACTTCATCAACAAACGCCAACAAGTTTTCTGGCACAATCATCACCGTGCCATCAAGGACCTCGATTGCGTGCAGGGAGGAGCAGGAGGTTCGGCTGGAGCCGTCGTGCACAGGTGGAGCTTTGGGTGTCGTGGTGCCCGCTCAATCTGGTAATGCTCAAGGACTTCATCGGTAAGCAAAATGTTTTTAACAAGTCTATTGAGGAAAAGTTAGGAAAAATTGATATTCTTGCTTCTAAAGTTGATAGCCTTGCTCATGATGTTGAACTTCTGAAATTAAAAGTGTTGCCTAATGAGGTGAAAGAGAACAATGTTTTTGCCACTGCTAATGCTATCCAAGTTAGAATTGATGAAAATGTTAGGATGCTAGTAGAATTGCATGCCAGGTGGGAAAGAGAAGATGAGATGGCTAGAGAGATGAAGGTATGTACCATTACTACCTCTAATGATGTTGCTCCTAATGCTAGCAATCCTCTTACTTTGATTGGTGTAGAGAAAACTCCTACTCCTTGTGTTAAAAAGCCTAAAACTGCTAAAACTTTTTCTCCAAAGAGTGCTGAAATTTTTCAGAGTGTAGGAGATGATAGCTCTATTTCCTTTGATGATTTTGATGTTGATGGCTGCAATATATCTGAAGTTATTTTTTTCTTGCAAAAGCTTACTTTGACTCCTGATGCTAGTTCTTTAAATGTTGCTTTTACTAAGCATATTACCAATGCTCTTATGAAAATTAGGGATGAAAAGTTGAAGCAAAAAGCTTCTGTTCCCAAGAAGTTAGAAGATGGTTGGGAACCCATCATTGATATGCATGTTAATGGTTTTGATTGCCATGCTTTATGTGATCTAGGTGCTCGTATTTCTATTATGCCTAGAAAAATTTATGACATGCTTGATTTAGCACCGCTTGAAAAGTGTTATTATGATGTTCCTATTGCTGATGTTGCTAAGAAAAAAACCTTTGGGAAGGATTAATGATGTTCTTATTATGGTTAACAATAACCTTGTTCCCATTGATTTTCTTGTCATGGATGTTGAATGCAATGCTTCATGTCCTATTATCTTGGGAAGACCCTTTCTTCGAACTGTAGGTGCCATCATTGATATGAGGGAAGGCACCATCAAATATCAATTTCCACTCAAGAAAGGTATGGAACACTTCCCTAGAAAGAGAAAGAAATTACTTTTTGACTCTATTCTTAGAGCAAATTATGAGCTTGATGCTTCATCGCTTGATATTACTTGATTCGCACTTTCTGCGCCTAGCTCAAAGGCGTTAAAGAAAAGCACTCTTGGGAGATAACCCAATGTTTTTACATTCAGTTATTTTTCTTTTATTTGAGTCTTGGAAGTTATTACTACTGTAATGACCTCTCCTTATCCTTTTTATTTCGTTTTTGTGCCAAGAGAAGCCTCTAATTTGAGTGAGGTCAGATTTGGGGATGTTGCTTTCCTGAAATAGTTTTCGGTGCTGCACCGTAAAAATTCGTGAAAATTCTTTGTATATCTTTTAGACCTGCGATTGTTTGTGCATATGCCCCAGGTTATATCCAAACTTTCATTAGTTGAACACTTTTTTATTTGAGCAACAGAAAACCCTCTAAAAAATCAACCTTTGTCAGCTGTTCTGTTTTGACAGATTTCTGCCAATATTTGTGTTTGTCGCTTTATCGCTTTCTTTTTGAGTTCTTTTGATCACGGAACTTTTGGGGAAGTTGCTACAGTAGTATATGCTTTATATGTGGTGGTTTTGAGTTGAAACCTGAAGCAAAAAGGGTTGATTGATTATTATGCTTACACTAATGTTGTTAATAGATTTGTGTTTAGTTTTCTATAAAGGAAGTTTTCAAGTGTAGGGATTGGAGAATGATGAGATGAGTTGAAGAATGGACAAAAGCTCAAGCTTGGGGATGCCCATGTGACCCCAAGAAATATCCAAGAAGTACAAGCGTCAAAGCTTGGGGATGCCCCCGAGGCACCCCTTCTTCATCGGCAAAAATCAGGTCACCTTTCAACACACTATATTTTTATTGCTTAATGCATTATGCGTTTTTCTTGGAGCATCAGTTGTTTTTAGTTTTCATTTTTGTTTAGTTTTGTTTGATGCAATAAATGGTTGGAACCCAACAAATTCCTTTTGGAGAAGTTTCCTTGCTTTTCATTTGCCAAGAACACTCCGTTTTTCACTCTTATCGTTTCCACGAGTGTTCTCTTTTTTCTAGAACTGCTTTTAGTTTTCGATTTTCGCCTTGACATGTGTTCAGATCTTGTTATATATTTTCATCAAGGTGTATTTTTGCCTCTGGTCCATATTGGCTTTCATCAAAAGAGTTGTTTATAAAAAGTTTGAATGGTGTTGGAAAAGAGAAAAAGCTTTATGCAAAAAAGTGGTACAAGAAGGAGCTTGTGTAGACTGCGGCTTAGGCTTTTGCATGTCATGCTTGATGTCTTTTTGATAGTATGCTTAGTGGTTTTGCTGTAGCATGACTTGTCTCAAATAACTGTCGTCGTGGTGAAACAACATATGCCATGGGATGGCTTAAATGGGGGCCGAAATAGATGCTGGAGGATTCGGGAGAGGGGAACGAGCTGAAAAGCACGACAGAAAGGAACACAGATCTACCCAGGTTCGGGGCTCTCGTAAGGAGATAACACCCCTACTCCTGCTCTACTGGTTATATATTTGGATCGATAAAGTATACAACAATGGTGTTTCCAAGCTCTCTGCTAGAGGGGGAAGATGAACTGCTAAGTGTAGGAATACTCAGTGACCAACCCCTTACTAGGGCTCCCTGTGCCACCTTATATAGTGGTAGCCAGGGTTACAACGGTCACCTGAGACCAGGGGACACCAGCTACACTCCAAATAGGGCAAGCTGACGAAGGTATACGCCCTTGACTTTCTCCCTGATTGCTCTCGATGGGACTCACCCTTGCTGTACCTTGTACTTCCAGGACTGTGACCTTACTACTGTGAGGTAAGGGCTGTACTTGTGCACAGTGAGGGTAGGTAGACCACCACTGTGCACCCTGTCAACATGACCCCTCTCCATACTGGGCAGAATCTCTCCTTGATTGTAGGGATATGACACCTTGGTTGACTTATACATCCCGGACATGACAGTCGGCCATATCCCGGACCTATATGCCGGACCAACGACCTATGAAGGTCAGGTAATCCGGCCTCCCTGCTCCTGCACAACATATCAAATAAGTTAGGCCGGCATATCTATGCATATGCCGGCACTCCTCAATAAGTATCCCGGTTATTCCGGCATATCCTAACTACCGCCGGGATACACTTATATGCCGGTCTGGCCGACGCTCCTTTATTCCGGCCAGACCCCATCTAGGTCAACCGACATAAAGTCAACCTTACTCTTTGTAACTTTCTAGCCTCTTGACCCTACCGGGGGTCATCCCCCCGACATTAGTCCCCGAAGCTGTCGAGGTCCCCCAGTCTTAACTGAGGGGCCTTGGCAGGTTCAACATGATATCTCTTTTGTTATATCCCGGCCAATGACTTTACACCGGCGATCACACTATATACCAGCTTTTCTTTCCTTTCCACAAGTTAATCCGGCTGGTCCCGGGGTATTCCGGACGGAACCTATTCCCCGGGCAGTTATTCCGGCATATAGATGAGACTTCCTTGAGAAGCCAAGCCCGACAGTTTGCATCGAAACTTGCAACTGCCCTGCCACCACGAACGGTCATACGACATGACGGTTCACAGCGCATTTACTGCGTGCTATCATTGCCTAGTGGCACGGTTACAGGAACCGCCGCCCCACTCCGTGCCGCCACGCGGCGACCTCCCGCAGAAACGGTCAGGGTAGTGGAACACTCGCCACGATCCCCACGACTCCGGTCCTGCGGTATAAATACGGGGGTGGGGGTAAACTTGCTCTTTTTATCCCCACAGTGTCTTCTTATTCCTCTGCTCCTCTGCCCTTTGCGCTTCGCTGCCGGACCGAGGAACAGAGAAGGAACGCCGCCGCCGACCTGCTCCACGCCGGCGCCGACGCTCGACGATGTCCGGCATCTTCGTCGACGACGCTGCCGCCGCTCCTCTCCGTGACATTGCTGGGAGATTAGACCTTCCTCTGCATGCTCGCCGCCGCTGTTCCACCGCCGTCGGCCAAGCTCCGGTAGGTTCTTCTTCCGTCTTTGTTCTTCATCTTTTCTACTTCTCTGTAGCTTCGCAATGGTAACCCTACTTGCATAGATCTGCGGCAGTTCCTCTGCTTGATATCTCCTTGATTCTATTAGCATTGCTAGCATCATTCCTTAGCAGTTTGCAGGTGTTCTTCCTTAGAAGTTTTACCCACGTTTGTTTCCGATTTTAACTGCGATGGTAGATCTTCTTTTTCTGCTAACTTTGGTGAGAGTAGTATGCCGGAGAGACTAACCTCCCTCTTTTCTCTGCTCTTGATAGGACTAACACCACGGGACTCCGGCTCTCACGCCCTGTCCCGGCCATCAAGATGGCATCATCAAGTATGACGGCCACCTCGGCCTCGGAGGAAGATAACTCGGCCCAGCTCCAAGGATGCTCCGGCTGGGAGGGGTCGGAGGTTACCCCGGCCGACATATCTTGGATCACCTCCACGAGAAGAGTCCCGGAGGGTGTTGCATGCCGGCTACCGGCGGGAGAAATTGTGCCGGCACCTAAATCCGGCGAACGCGTCGTGTTCATCGCCCACTTCGAGCGGGGCTTTGGTCTGCCGGCATCAGACTTCTTCCGGGACTTCCTCGACACCTACGATCTGCAACCTCATCATATCCCGGCCAATGCGGTGATGATCCTCTCCGCCTTCGCTGCTTTTTGCGAAGGCTTCGCCGGCATAGAGCCCTTCACCCAGGCTTGGGCGAAGTACTTCCAACTGCAGAAGCAAGTTGTCCAAGAACCGCCCCGGAGCAAGGATGACCCGCCGGAGACGGCTCAGGAGAAGAAGGACCGCCCCATGACCCTATGTGGCGCAGCCACCATCATGTCCTGGAAGGGCTCGGACTTCCCCAAGGTGGAACTGCTCGAGTCATGCAAGAAGTGGCAGAAGAGCTTCTTCTATGTCAAGAATATCACGGATGTGGATCTGCTCAACCTGCCGCCATTTGTGGATGAGCCACCCTTGGCGATGAAGAATTGGTCCTACAATCCGAAGAACTCCGTAATGCCGGTGAACGCCCTTCACCGGGTTAAGGGCGAGTTACGGGATGCCGGCCTTACCCCACAAGACTTAGTGGCATGCTTTATCAGCCGGCGCGTCTCTCCTCTGCAGCGCCAGTCACATAAAATTTGCCAGATGAGTGGGCCCATGGACCCCACCCAGCATTCTACACACGAGCTGACTCCGGCCGACATTCTGCGGCGGATTAAGGACATCTGCAAGTGTTCTCAGGCCACTTTTGCCTAGGGACTTGAACCATATAGCCGGAATCGCCCCGCCCCAACGGTAAATCCTTCTGGCCGATACATAATCTCTTGTCCGGCATATAGACACTTATCATGCATGGCCCAAGATATTGTTATTTTCTGACATACTTATAAAGCTTGATCCGGCATATTTCTTGCTTTTGACCCATTTACTTTGCCTTATGCAGAAGTTCGGCTTCTAGAGTATGGAGAACTCCCGGATCCAGATCGCGGCAGACCGCACCGCTGCGGACGTTGAAGATCCGGATCATTGGGACAAGCTTCCCCGGAGCACCCGTGCTGCGGCTGCCACGGGTAAGGCCTCCTCACCCCGGCAATCTACTCAAGACCAGAGTGGGGAAGATTCTGACGAGGAGATCCTGATGTATTATGACCCAATGCCGCTTGCATATGCCTTTCCTCCCACGCCCTTTGCTTATCCTATGTCGTCCTCAGCTATCCCGGACGATGAAGTAATCGACGCTGCGCCACTAAGCCAGGGACCTCCCCCTGCCGGCGTACGCAGTGGCAAGAAGCGCGGGGTCAAACCCCAGGCTGAGCCGGCACATAAGAGGCAGAAGCTTTCGGCGCCTCGCCCGAAGAAACCACGACTCGTTGCCTCGGGGTAAGTTCCTTTTCGTTGTTTCATTTCCGACATTTCTCTTGCCTTGATTACTAACTTGGTGTTTTCCCTCTTTCAGGGCTCCTCTTGCGCCGGAACACGCTTCCAACACAAGTGCCAGCCCCAACATCGAGAAGCCGGTGGCCACAACCACCTCTGACATTCCCTCTGCAAGCCACACTACCTCTCCGGTGCCGGCATCTTCGCCTGCGCCCGACAAAACCACTTCTCCGGCGAAGGACAATCCTCCGCCGAAGCAAGACAACTCTGCCCCCGACGTCCACATGGACTCGGGGGCTCAACAGGATCCTTCGGCTCCTGATGTCCACATGGACACAGGAGCCCAACAAGATGCCCCCGACGCCGGCGCGCCCACCAGCAGTGCCGGGACTACTGAAGATGCCGGCGCAGGCACCAAGAGCGCCGGCCTAGATAAGGGCAAAGCCCCGGAAGTACCGGAGATCCGGACTGATCCGGCCCCTGCCTCTGCTGGCCAAGCCGCACCGGCCGCGCCGGAACAACCCGCGCCCAAGACTTCCTCTGCTGAGAAGACTCCAGCTCCGGCCAAGACCGCTACCCCGGCCAAGACCGGCACCCTTAAGATCAAGCAGATCATCAAGTCCGGGACACAGTCCGCTGCCACTGCCTCTGCCAAAGCACCACCTCGACCCAGCTCTGCCCTGGCCCTGCATTCTGGCAAGGCAGCATCCCGGCCCGGCTCCCGGCCCAGCTTCTTTGACACGCCGGAACTTGAGGGCCGTGTCTCCCTGCTGACGAAGAGCGACCAGAGCCTCGGGTCTCTTAAGGAGCACTGCATCAGGTGGAATGACGCCGACAGTATGCACACTGCCGACTCCAGGAGCAAGAAATTGGCCGAAGCTTCGGCTACTGGCAATCCATCTGATATCCTGGCCGCGAAGCCCATTCCAATTGCCTGCGAACTCCTCAGCCTCCAGCAAAGACTTCATCTCCTGGCCGATGCCACCAACGTAAGTCTTTTTTACATATATACATATCCCCAGTCCCCGAAAATGTCGGCTGTCCGGGATTCGGGAAGCCGGGATTTTCCAATACCTTTTGCAGTTAGCTGTTTTCAATTTTACTATCCGGCATATAAGCTCGATCCGAGCTTCAAATCCTAGTCACTGAGGGCCGGGATAGGTGCGCAGCACCTATGCCGGATCTTTATCGAACTAACATCTTAAGCACTTTTAAAATCCTTTTGATCGAGATATAAGCTCGATTCGAGCTTCAAATCCTAGTCACCGAGGGCCGGGATAGGTGCGTAGCACCTGTGCCGGATCTTCAACATTATGATCACTCCATAATCTTCAATTTGCACTGATATGCTAGATTTCTCTTATAATCCTTCAAATCCTAACACTTTTACAGCGTATGAACAATGCCCGCGCCGACATGTACCATGACTTGGTCTGCGAGCACCGGAAGTTATCTGACACGCATAGCAAGCTCCGGCTGGAACTGCGCCAGAAAGGTAAACTCAACCGACCCAACCATATGTGCCGGATGTCTTGCCTTCTTTTACTCTGGAATATTTCTCTTGCCGACACATAACCCTTTTACCGACATATTTCAGCTTCCACTGAAGAGCAAGTCACCGCGCTCCTCCAGAGGGTGAAGGAGTTGACCGGTATGTCGGATTTTGCTGATCTTTTGCTACTTGACTTGTGCTTCAAATCCTTTAACTCTTGTCACTGCTTCTTATCTACACACTCTCTGAACTTCAAATCCTCGCAGATGAGAAAGACGCACTGGAGGCCCGCCATCAGGACTGTACACCCTCAGTGGATGTGGCCAAGCAGTTGGATGACCGGGATGCCACCCACAAAGTTGAGGTTGAGCAACTGAAGGGCCGGATCGCTGAGCTTCTAGAGGAAAAGGAACAGAGGGAGGGCCAACTCAAGAAAGCCCAGGAGCTGCTTGTCACCTCCGAGACTGATGCCTCCAACGCCCATGCCGAACTGACTAGCTTGAAGGAGCAGGCAACAAAATGGAAAGTTACAGTTGCCCAGCTCAATGCCGACCTCGCCAGTAAGCTTCAAATCCTCTTCCCCTATCCTGCCCGACATACCATGTCCCTTTTCCGGCACATCCTTTATGCCGACATATACTTCTTTTGCTGACATACTTTCTATTTTTCAGACATGTTTCCTGCTTCCGTCGAAGATGTTGAGAGGGCTCTGCAGTTGGATCGAGTGGACCGGGGTGTTCCGGTTGACTCGGCCAACTGGGACATGTCAGAACAGCTGTTGGCCCTGCAATCCCGGAAGAACGCCATGACCTTCTACACGGAAGAACTGTTTCTTGGCGCCCAGGAGGCATATTCTGCCCTCTGGCCGGGACAGAGGACCCCCACTGATCCTGTTGATCTCGGCAACGATCTGCAGCTTTCCAAGGTTCGCCTCCGAGAATGGCGGGATTCCGGCGCAAGGGTCGGAGCTGATGAAGCTCTCAGCTACTTCCTCTCTTGGTACGAAAAAGCTGACTTGGAAACTTTGCGCACTGTGCGCGAGGGATCCATCTGGACCACGGATCCGGAACATATGCGGCGTCGGCAAGAATTAGCCCACAGCTATGTGGATTATGCCGACACCGAGGCCTTTGTCCGGGACATCCGTGAGCCGGAGAAGAAGGAGGACGATGCCAAGGATGCTGCTGAAGCTGAGGGTCCGACTCCAGCCAAGATGAAGAAGAAACTGAAGAAGCCGACACCAACGTTCCGGAACAGGGATCTGTCCCGGGCAGAGGTGATGGCTCCATTCCATCTGCTGGGTCCGGCACTCCTGAAGCCGACATCTCCACTGCTACAGCTCCACCAGCCGGCGACTCTGCTTCTACCCCTGCTTCTTAACTTTGCCGCACCAAAAACTTTAAGCTTTATCAGATCCCCGGTATGCCGGGTGCAGATGTAATATATATTCTATTTCCCTTTAGTTTGCTACCTGAACAAGTTTTAACTTGGTTTGCTTGTTTATCCATGCCGGATCATCTTTTGGCTAAGTCACCGAGTTTGTTTTCCTGTTTCCCTAACTCCACAACCTTGGCTACTTGTCTACCTCTTTGGCTTTTGACTTATGAGTCTCAAGGTTGCTTCATTAAACATACAGTACTTCAACTTTGAAACTTAGACTTCAAGTCATCCGATATTTCAGGTTTTAACTTTAGCAATTACATAAATGTCGGTTCGCTTGCTCTATATTTCCTTAGCCGTTTTCCATGTGTAGACAATCTCCGGCATCTACTCTTGCTAGCCATGAAGCCGGGTTTCGGACAACAGCTGAGTCAAAGAGTGGCCTTTGGTGCCGACACACTACTAGGCCGACACAGGAAACATTCAAATCAAGCCAGCCGGCACACTTACAAAACTGAAAATAAACAAGGATATATGTCGGAGGCAGTGCCCGATCTCTTCGGGATGCCGACATTTCATTCATTAGTCTTGTGTCGGCATAAAGTGCCGGCACACAAAGCAAAATATGGAAATACATACATTATGATGCTCAGGAGTAAAAGGGGCGGAGTAGAGCTATGTTCCATGGTCGCTTGGTTTCTTCTCCGGACCTGTCCACCTTGTCCTTCTTGGGGGCCTGCGCATCTATAAGATAATAGGCATCATTGTGCAGAGCTCTGCTCACAATGAATGGCCCTTCCCACGGAGGAGTTAACTTATGCCGGCCCTCTGTGCCTTGCCTTAGCCGGAGTACTAGATCTCCCTCTTGGAATCTTCTTGGATTCACCTTCTGCGCATGATAGCGTCGGAGGTTCTGCTGATATACTGCTGTTCTTGACAGTGTTATTTCTCTTGCTTCTTCCAGCAGATCAACATCATTTTCCCTGGCTTCTTTAGCCTCTTCCTCAGTATATAGCACCACTCCCGGTGCATCGTGTATTACATCTGTTGGAAGCACAGCTTTTGCTCCATACACAAGGAAAAATGGTGTATAACCTGTTGACCTATTCGGAGTTGTCCTTAAACTCCAAAGTACTGCTGGCAATTCATCTAGCCAACATCCCGGAGTTTTCTCCAGTGGCTCTATCAGCCAGGGTTTTATGCCGGATAACACTAGTCCATTTGACCTTTCTACTTGGCCATTGGCACAAGGGTGAGCGACCGATGCAATGTCCAGCCGGATTCCCACCTCCTCACAAAATCTGGCAAATGGTCCTTGGGCAAAGTTCGACCCATTGTCAGTGATGATGCCATGGGGAACACCATATCTTAAGATTATATCTTTTAGGATGGTCACTGCTGTGTGACCATCGCACTTGCTTATGGGCTTTACTTCAATCCATTTGGTGAATTTGTCCACCATGACCAGGATATGGGTCATCTTTCCCCTGGCCGGCTTAAAAGCCCCGACCATATCCAGGCCCCAAACAGCAAAGGGCCAGGTTATCGGGATAGTTTTTAAGGCTGATGCCGGCTGATGAATCTGGTGAGCATATCTTTGACATCCATTGCACTTCCGGACCAAGTCTTCTGCATCTTGCAGTGCCGTCGGCCAGTAAAACCCGTGCCGGAATACCTTGGCCACTAATGCTCTGGATGAAGCGTGATGACCACACTCCCCCTGATGAATTTCCCGGAGCATCTCCAGGCCTTCCGCAGATTCGACACATCTCTGCAATACTCCGGTGGCACTTCTTTTGTATACTTCCTTGTTTATGATGGTATATCCTTTGGATCTCCTTGCAACCCGGCGCGCCTCGGTTTCTTCCGCCGGCACTTGACCATTTACCAGGAAATCCATGACAGGGCGTGCCCATGAGGGCACTTCCCTGACAGTGAACACTGCCTGATCTATCTCCATCATTTTGACCGACACATAATCGATCTCCATGGGCTGCGAAGTCCCCGGGACTGAGGGATCAGTCCCCGGGTATGCCGGAGCAGTCCCCGGGTATACCGGTACAACCTCTTGGTACATCTTTCCCTTGCCTTTACTTCTGCTCTGGAATACTGCACTTACAGCATATGTCGGCCCAGTCCCCGGGACTGAGAGAGCAGTCCCCGGGTTATCTGACCTGGCTCTGGCATCTATCTCCATCGGAACTGCATCCTCCGGGCTTGGCGGGACATAAATGGAATATGACTCCGGCGAGGGCTTGATTGACGGCCTCCTCAGATGCTCCAGCGAAATGCCGGGCGGGATTGAATCTCTGGAAGATCCCAGCTTGGACAATGTATCAGCTGCATCGTTCTGAGCCCGGAGAACATGCCGGAACTCACAACCTTCGAAGTAACCGCTCAACTGCTGTACCAGGAAACGGTAGGATCCCATGTTTGCATCATGTGCATCCTATATGCCGGAACACTGCTGAATCACTAAATCAGAATCACCGAAACACATAATCCGGCGAATTCCTATGTCCTTAGACACCTTCAGGCCATGCACAAGTGCCTCATATTCCGCCACATTATTTGATGCTGCAAAATGAATCTGCAGAACATATCTCAATTGGTCATTCTTGGGTGAACTGAGAACTATGCCGGCACCCAGGCCATGTATTGTCTTGGAACCGTCGAAATGCATCCTCCAATAATTTGCATCTGGCAATGGTGGCTCATATTGTATCTCGGCCCAATCAATGAAGAAATCAGCCAACACCTGGGACTTGATTGTATCCCTCTTATCATACTGAGGTGTATATGGTGACAACTCTATTGCCCACTTGGCTATCCTGCCACTGGCATCTTTGTTGCCTATGATTTCCGAGATAGGGGCCTCGGCCATTACCCGGATTGGGTGCTCTTGGAAGTAATGCTTGAGCTTCTTTGCCGCCATATAGACACCATATGTCATCTTCTCATAGTGGGGGTAGTTTTGCTTTGAGGTGGAAAGGACTTCACTCAGATAATATACCGGCCGCTGCACGGTTTTGCCTCCTTCCTCTCGCTCCACTACTACCACTACACTGACAACCCTGTTAGTTGCCGCTATATAGAGCAACATTGGTTCCCTGGGCATTGGAGATGCCAACACTGGCGCTGTTGACAACATCTGTTTCAGTTCCTTGAAAGCTGCATCTGCTTGCGTTGTCCAGACAAATGTGTCGGACTTCTTCATTAATTGATATAACGGCAAAGCTTTCTCTCCCAGTCGGCTTATGAAACGGCTCAGGGATGCGAGGCACCCAGTGAACTTCTGTACTTCCTTCAAATCTGTCGGCGGATTCATTCTCTCTATGGCACGAATCTTGCCGGGATTCACCTCAATTCCCCGGCTGGAAACCAGGAAACCGAGCAATTTGCCTGCCGGCACACCGAAGGTACACTTAGCCGGATTCAACTTTATCCGGAATCTCCTCAAGTTTGCAAAGGTTTCCCGGAGGTCATCTACGAGAGTCTTGCTCTCCTTGGTTTTTATGACGACATCGTCGACATATACCTGCACATTTTTATCTATTTGGTCATGCAAACACTTTTGCATGCACCTCTGGTATGTTGCTCCAGCATTTCTTAAACCGAACGGCATAGTGAGATAGCAATAAGCCCCGTACGGGGTAATAAAGGATGTCTTTATTTGATCCGGCTCATACAAGGGGATCTGGTGGAAACCAGAATAAGCATCTACGAATGATAACAGTTCACATCCGGCCATGGAATCAATCACTTGATCGATCCGAGGTAGCGGGAATGGATCCTTAGGACATGGCTTGTTCAAGTTGGTGTAATCGACACACATCCGCCATACTTTCACTATGGCGGGCTCATCCTTCTTCTTTTCCACCAAAACCGGATTAGACACCCAATCCGGATGAAGCACTTCTTTGATAAAGCCGTAGGCTAGGAGCGTGGCCACTTCTTCCCATATTGCCTTCCTCCTATCATCTGCATTCCGCCGGAGCGGTTGCTTCACCGGCTTAGCATCTGGTCTCACATGCAATGCGTGCTCAGCCAGCTCCCTCGGCACACCTTGCAGGTCTGAAGTAGACCATGCAAAGATATCCCGATTCTCACGGAGGAAGCTGATGAGCTCGCTTTCCTATTTGGGGTCCAAACCTGCCCCGATGAGGGCATGGCGCTCCGGGAAAACTTCATCCAGAGGCACCTTTTTGACTTCCTTGCCCACTTGAAAAGAGGCACTGCCACCGGGATTTGTCATGCCCGGCATAGATTTGCCGGCTGCGACTGTCTCCACTATCTCCACGGCTCGCTTGAGCCTCTTCTTTTCTTCGGCAATGATCGGAGTTTCGGCCAGATTTGATCCGGCCGTGGCGCATGCCATCGAACGCTTGTAATCACCAATGATGGTGATCACTCCCTTGGGCCCCGGTATCTTCATCTTCAGATATGCAACATGCGTAGAGGCCATGAACTTTGCCAGTGCCGGCCTACCCAGCAAAGCATGGTAGGGGCTTTCCAAATCCACCACCTCAAACATGAGGTTCTCCACCCTGCAGTTATCCCGGTTGCCAAACATGACATCCATCCGGATCTTGCCCATCGGCGCACACGAAAGCCCCGGCACAATGCCGTGGAATGTGGTCTTGCTTGGCTCCAGCATATTTTCCTTGATGCCCAGCTTCTGCATCATATCCCGGTACATGATATTGATGCTGCTCCCATTGTCAATGAGGACCTTGCTGAATCTCACGTTATTAGCCGGCCCGACGAATGTCGGATCCATCACCAGAGCATACCCGCCGGGGTTTGGCATGATTCTGGGATGATCTGCCCTATCCCAGCCAATGGCCTGGTCAGACCAGTACATTAGCTTCGGAACTGCCGACATAACATCATTCACCTCCAAACACCGCCGGTACAAGCTCTGCTTGTCTGTTCTTTCGGTCTCAAAGACCATGTAGCTCTGATCATGTTCCTTGTACTCATTCCGGCCCGCTGCTGGGCCTCCGGCATAGTACTCTGGGTTATAGTTCTGATCTACTTGATTTACGCCGGCATTTCCGGCATTGCTCTGATCCCCGTGATTAACCGGCCTGGGCGGGACTGCAACTGTATTTGCACCTGTCAACGGCGATGGAGCTGCCGGGATAGATGGTCTAGCTGGTCCCCAGGGACCTGCACGACCTGCTAATATGTCGTCCAGCCATGAACAGTTTCTCGTCAAATGATTTGCCGGCTTACCCGGCTGGAACGTGTGAAACACACAAGGCTTATCCATGGCCAGACCCACCGTATACTTCGGCCATTGCTTCTTCTGACCGGCGACACCGCCGGCATTCTTATTGATCCAGACATTCTTTTTCTGGAAGGGCTGCGCTTGCTGCTGTGGTTGTTGCTGCTGTTGCTGCTGAGGCTGCTGATAGCCCTCATATCTCGGACGCTGGCTACTGCCGGTGCCCCCTTGTTCTTCCTCCACAGCGGCTACTTGTGCCGTTCCATACCGGTAATCCGGCCTTTCATCTCTTCTCTTGTTCCGGTTATCAGTGCGATAGTATTGCCCTGGTCTCCCGGTGCTGTTGTTGTTCCCCTGGGTCTGCCCCTGTCCTTGTGAATCAAGGGTGGGCTGCATGGGATCACCCAATGCATAACTGTCGGCAATCTTGATTGTCTCGGCCAACATGGCCGGCATTTCCCTCTGAAGCCTTTGCCACAACATGGTACCATGCCGGCACCCATGAGCGAACCACATGATAGCCTGCTGCTCCACAACTCCTTCGCAGGAATTGCGCAACGTGCACCACCTGGTCAGGTAGTCACGATCAGTCTCATTTACTCCTTGCCGGCAGTTGGCCAGCTGCTGCGGACGGTTAGGCCTCTTGTATGTACTGGTGAAGTTCGACACAAATTGCTCTTCGAAATCAACCCAGCCGTTGATACTTCCGGCCGGCAGATTATTCAACCATATCCTGGCTGGTCCTTCTAGCATTTGCGGTACATATCGTACCGCCCATCTGAGGTTTCCTCCGGCAATGTTCATTGCGGTGGAGTAATCCTCCAACCAATCTTCCGGCTTTGTACTACCGTTATATGTCCTCGCGCCACGCGCGAGCTGAAAACAGTAAGGCACCGGCTCACCCATTATCCGGGGTCCAAAGCACATAGGACCCGGAGCCCCTTGTCTCTCCACCAACTCTGACTGGTGAATCCTATCCAGCTTGAAGCGCGCATCATTTGCCGCCAAGGACCGAGGTCCTAGCCGGGATGCAATTGGGCATGCGATCATCTTTTGCTGCTGCTGTTCCGGCTGATACTGCTCATTTAGCTGGCCTTGCTGATACTGCTAGCCTTGCTGGTGCTGCTGCTGATATCCCGCCCTGGCAAGGGCGGAGTTCCCATCATCTTCCCGATGTCTCGGCTGACCTGCACCTTGCTGCTGTGCTGCACCCCCGGCGCCTTGCTGCTGACGCCGAGCAGCACTATTACTCCGGCCACCACCGGCCGACACTGCTCCTTGCCCGGCCGGCATATTCTGGCCAGCCTTCTTGCTGCCGACATACTTGTCAGCTTGGCCGGCACTCTTTTGAACTATTTCTTGCTTTCCGGCGATTGCCGGATCATACACCTGGATCTGCTTGTCCCGGCGGCCAGAGGTCACACTTCTGGCACGCCGGGCGCTTGGATGCGGGGACGAAGCTTCCCCCCTTGACCTTGCGCCAACACCTCCTACCGACGCAACGTACTGGGATGCCCCGGCACCTGGGTTTGCCTTCTTAAAGGCCTCCTGCTGCTTGGTAGCTTCAGACAAAAGATGGTTAAGCCGGGCTTGCTGCTCATGCAGTGCTTCGCCGGACAAATTAGATAAGTCCTTAGCTACCTCCGCTGCTGCTCTAAGGTTCTTCACTGGTGAGCTATAGACTACCTTAGGCACAGTGCTAGTTGCAGTATGACTCTTAGCTCTAGCATCTTTACCTAGCTCAGTGTTAAGATCTCTACCTCTAGTTCTAACCTCATCTATCCGGCTAGGCCGGGTTACCACAGGAGTAAAACCATGGGTTGCCTCATACTCATGGAGTTGCCGGTTGAACCTTTCGCGCTCCTGGTGCATGGCTAGGGCCTCGTCGATGAGGGCCTGACGAGATCCCTCCAGGACCTCCCTTGTCTGCTCTGGATCATCGCCGGATCGCACCGGCTCAATAAGCCGATCGATGATGGGAAGAAGCACCTGGCCCCTAGCCGGCACGCCGGAAGTGCCGGCCAGGTTCTCAACGTGCTCCAACGGAGGACGCGCCGACCTCTTGGCCTTCGGCGGCTCTGGGGGAGTATCTCCTGCTGCTGCTGCTGTTGCTTTGCCGGCATCCTCCGCCGGCGGCACAGATGTGCCGGCCATCATCACCTCGGCCGACTCTACTGAGCGAGCACTACGCCCAGCGTGAGCTAGCCGATGTGATGGAGGATCTGCCGCCACCAGTACCTCTTCCCTGCAAACTCTCTCAGTCCCCACGTACACCTCATGGGATCCGAAAGACATGATCCGGCCATCCCTGTGGAACGGCCGGCCGCCAAGACATCCGGCGTTGTCACTGATGAAACTGAGCGAGCCTAGCCTCTGGACGAGGCCAGAGACCACGCGCACTCCCGAAGCTGCTATCATGGACCCCGTCCGAATAAACACTCCACCCAGCATATCGATCGGCCCCACGGTGGGCGCCAAATGTCGTCGTGGTGAAACAACATATGCCATGGGATGGCTTAAATGGGGGCCGAACTAGATGCTGGAGAATTCGGGAGAGGGGAATGAGCAGAAAAGCACGACAGAAAGGAACACAGATCTACCCAGGTTCGGGGCTCTCGTAAGGAGATAACACCCCTACTCCTGCTCTACAGGTTATATATTTGGATCGATGAAGTATACAACAATGGTGTTTCCAAGCTCTCTGCTAGAGGAGGAAGATGAACTGCTAAGTGTAGGAATACTCAGTGACCAACCCCTTACTAGGGCTCCCTGTGCCACCTTATATGTCGTCGTGGTGAAACAACATATGCCATAGGATGGCTTAAATGGGGGCCGAACTAGATGCTGGAGGATTCGGGAGAGGGGAACGAGCTAAAAAGCACGACAGAAAGAGACACTGATCTACCCAGGTTCGGGGCTCTCGTAAGGAGATAACACCCCTACTCCTGCTCTACTGGTTGTATATATGGGTCGATGTAGTACACACCAATGGTGCTTCCAAGCTCTCTGCTAGAGAAGGAAGATGAACTGCTAAGTGTAGGAACACAGAGTGACCAACCAACCCTTTACCAGGGCTCCCTATGCCACCTTATATAGTGGTGGCCAGGGTTACAACGGTCATACAAGACCACAAGACAAGGGCTACACCCCAAACAGGAGCTGGTGGCGATGGCAGAGACCCTTGACTTCGCCCCTGATTGCTCTCGATGGGACGCCATATCCCTATACCTTGTACCTCTTGAACTGTGGCCTTACCTCTGTGCGGTAAGCTCGTACTTGTGCACAGTGAGGGTAGGTAACCTCCACTGTGCACCCTGCCATCTTACTCTGCTACCATGCTTGGATGTTTTCTTCCTTGATTGTAGGGATGTGACACCTTAGTTGACTTAAGTATCCTGGATACGACCGTTGGCCATACCCAGGACATATATGCCGGACCAACGACCTACGAGGGTCGGGTAATCCGGCCTCCCCTGCTCCTGCACAACACACCAAATGGTTAGGCCGGCATATCTAAGTATATATGCCGGCACGCTTTTATAAGTATTCCGGCTATGCCGGCATATCCAAGTATCAGCCGGGATACACATTATATGCCGGCCTGGCCGATGCTCTTATATTCCGGCCAGGCCCTTCCTTGATAACCCGGCATAAAGTCAATCATAGACCTTGTGTCTTTCTAGTCTCTTGACCCTACCGGGGGTCATCCCCCCGACACTAGTCCCCGAAGCTGCCGAGGTTCCCCAGTCATAACTGTGGAGCCTTGACAGGTTCAACATACCTTTCTTCATTATGCCCCGGCGATCAGATCATATGCCGGCACATCTGCACATATCCCGGCCTCTGTTCCTGTTCCAAAACTTATTCCGGCCGGTCCCGAGGGTATTCCGGACGGAACATATACATCGGGCAATTAATCCGACATATAGACGAGTCTTCCTCGAGAAGCCATGTCTGACAGCTTTGCATCGAAACTTGTAACTGCCCTGCCACCTCGAACGGTCACCCACGATGTGACGGTACACAGTGCAGCAGTTACTTCTCTCCATCATTGCGTCATGGCACGGTTACAGGAACCGCCGCCCCACTCCGTGCCGCCACGTGGCGCCTCGCCGCAGAAACGGTCGGGGGAGTGGAACACTCCCACGATCCCCACGATCCCCACGACCCTGACCTGGCAGACCTATAAATAGGGCGGCGGGGTAAACGTATCTTTTTACCCCCCACCACCATCGTCTTCCTCGCCTTCCTCGCCTGCTACTTTGCCTCCTGCGCTCCACCGCCGGTCCGAAGAGCAGCATCGCCGTCGCAGCCGACCTGCTCCCCGCCGACGCCGACGCCCGACGACGCACGGCATCACCTTTGACGACGCCGCCGCCGCCGCCTCTTCTCTCTACAGCATTGCAGGGAGATCGGATCTTCCTGCACGCTCGCCGCCGCTCCATCGTCGCCGGCCAAGCTCCGGTGAGACCTCCCTCTGTTCTTCCTCTTTCACGCCTTTTACAACTTCGCACCGGTAGCCCCGCTTGCACAGATCTGCTTCGGTTTCAGAGCTAGTTTTCCCTTTGATTCGACTAGCATTGCTAGGCAACGCTCGCAGGTGTTCATCTTTAGGAGTTTTACCCTTATTTGTTTCCTATTTTAACTGCCTCGGTAGATCTTCTATTCCTGCTAACATCTGTGAGAGTGGTATGCCGGAGAGACTAACCTCCCTCTTTTCTCCGGCCTTGATAGGATTAACATCACGGGACTCCGGCTCTCACGCCTTATCCTGGCCACTAAGATGGCATCTTCAAGCATGACGGCTACCTCGGCCTCTGAGGAAGATACCTCGGCCCGAGCTCAAGGACGCTCCGGCTGGGAGGGGTCGGAGGTTACTCCGGCCGAGATATCCTGGGTCACCTCCACCAGGAGAGTCCCGGAGGGCGTAGCATGCCGGCTACCAGCGGGAGAAACTGTGCCGGCACCTGAACCCGGCGAACGCGTCGTCTTCATCGCCCACTTCGAGCGGGGCTTCGGTCTGCCGGCATCGGACTTCTTCCGGGACTTCCTCAACACCTACGAGCTACAACCTCATCATATCCCGGCCAATGCCGTGATGATCCTCTCCGCCTTCGCTGCTTTTTGCGAGGGCTATGCCGGCATAGAGGCCCTTACTCAAGGATGGGCGAAGTACTTCCAACTGCGGAAGCAAGTCGTCCAAGAGCCGCCCCGGAGCAAGGACGACCCGCCGGAGACGGCCCAGGAAAAGAAGGACCGCCCCATGACCCTCTGCGGCGCGGCCACCATCATGTCCCGAAAGGGCTCGGACTTCCCCAAGGTGGAACTCCTGGAATCTTGCAAGAAGTGGCAGAAAAGCTTCTTCTACGTCAAGAACACCACCGACGAGGATCTGCTCAACCTGCCGCCATTTGTGGACGAGCCACCCTTGGCCATGACGAACTGGACCTACAACCCGAAGAACTCGGTGATGCCGGTGAATGCGCTTCACCGGGTTAAGGGCGAGCTCCTGGATGCCGGTCTTACTCCTCAAGACCTGGTGGCCTGCTATATAAGCCGGCGCGTCTCCCCTCTGCAGCGCCGGCCGCACAAGATCTGCCAGATGAGCGGGCCAATGGACCCCACCCGGCACTCCACACACGAGCTGACTCCGGCCGACATTCTGCGCCGGATTAAGGATGTCTGCAAGTCCTCTCAGGCCACTTTTGCCTGGGGGCTAGAACCATACAGCCGGGATAGGCCCGCCCCAACGGTAAACCATCTTATCCGATACATAAAGTCCATGTCCGGCACATAGATACTTAAGCCGACACATGTCTATTTGCCGACACATATCATATTGATCCGACATACCTCTTCCACCGGCATATTTCCTTGTCTGAATACTTGACTTTGCTGTTTATACAGAAATTCAGCTTCCAAACCATGGAGAACTCTCGGATCAAGATCGCGGCGGACCGCACCGTTGCGGATGTTGAAGATCCGGATCATTGGGATAAGCTTCCCAGGAGCACCCGTGCTGCAGCTGCCATGGGTAAGGGCTCTTCATCCCGGCATTATACTCAAGACCGGAGTGAGATTGATTCTGACGAGGAGATCCTGCTGTACTATGACCCGACGCCACTTGCGTACGCCTTTCCAGAAACACCTATTGCTCACTAGTTTCCAATGCCATCCTCAGCTATCCCGGACGATATCGTTATCGACGCCGCCCCTCTGAACCAGGGACCTCCTTCCACCGGCGGACGTGCCGGCCGGAAGCGAGGTGTGAAGCCCCCGTCCGACATACCTCAGAGGTCGAAAAGGCAGAAGGTCTGCGTGCCCAAACAGAAGAAACAGAGGCCTGTTGCCTCGGGGTAAATTTCCTTTTCTTTGCATTTCCTCCGACATATCTCTCGTTTGTATTACTGACTTGGTGTTTTCTCTCTTTCAGTGCTCCTCTTGAGCCGGAACAAGCTTCTGGCTTGAGTGGCGACCCGAAGGTTACCAAGCCCGCTGCCCCTGCTACCTCCGACATTCCCTCTGCCAGTCATATTGTCTTGGAACCGTCGAAATGCATCCTCCAATAATTGCATCTGGCAATGGTGGCTCATATTGTATCTCGGCCCAATCAATGAAGAAATCAGCCAACACCTGGGACTTGATTGTATCCCTCTTATCATACTGAGGTGTATATGGTGACAACTCTATTGCCCACTTGGCTATCCTGCCACTGGCATCTTTGTTGCCTATGATTTCCGAGATAGGGGCCTCGGCCACTACCCGGATTGGGGCTCTTGGAAGTAATGCTTGAGCTTCTTGGCCGCCATATAGACACCATAGTCATCTTCTGATAGTGGGGGTAGTTTTGCTTTGAGGTGGAAGGACTTCACTCAATAATATACCGGCCGCTGCACGGTTTTGCCTCCTTCCTCTCGCTCCTACTACCACACACTGACAACCTGTTGGTTGCCGCTATATAGAGCAACATTGGTTCCCTGGGCATGGAGATGCCAACACGGCGCTGTTGACAACATCTGTTTCATTCCTTGAAAGCTGCATCTGCTTGCGTTGTCCAGACAAATGTGTCGGACTTCTTCATCAATTGATATAACGGCAAAGCTTTCTCTCCCAGCCGGCTTATGAAACGGCTCAGGGATGCGAGGCACCCAGTGAACTTCTGTACTTCCTTCAAATCTGTCGGCGGCTTCATTCTCTCTATGGCACGAATCTTGCCGGGATTCACCTCAATTCCCCGGCTGGAAACCAGGAAACCGAGCAATTTGCCTGCCGGCACACCGAAGGTACACTTAGCCGGATTCAACTTCATCCGGAATCTCCTCAAGTTTGCAAAGGTTTCCCGGAGGTCATCTACGAGAGTCTTGCTCTCCTTGGTTTTTATGACGACATCGTCGACATATACCTGCACATTTTTATCTATTTGGTCATGCAAACACTTTTGCATGCACCTCTGGTAAGTTGCTCCGGCATTTCTTAAACCGAACGGCATAGTGAGATAGCAATAAGCCCCGTACGGGGTAATAAAGGATGTCTTTATTTGATCCGGCTCATACAAGGGGATCTGGTGGAAACCAGAATAGCATCTACGAATGATAACAGTTCACATCCGGCTGGAATCAATCACTTGATCGATCCGAGGTAGCGGGAATGGATCCTTAGGACATGCCTTGTTCAAGTTGGTGTAATCGACACACATCCGCCATACTTTCACTATGGCGGGCTCATCCTTCTTCTTTTCCACCAAAACCGGATTAGACACCCAATCCGGATGAAGCACTTCTTTGATAAAGCCGGAGGCTAGGAGCCTGGCCACTTCTCCCATATGGCTTCCTCTATCATCTGCATTCCGCCGGAGCGGTTGCTTCACCGGCTTAGCATCGGTCTCACATGCAATGCGTGCTCAGCCAGCTCCCTCGGCACACCTTGCAGGTCTGAAGTAGACCATGCAAAGATATCCCGATTCTCACGGAGGAAGCTGATGAGCTCGCTTTCCTATTTGGGATCCAAACCTGCCCCGATGAGGGCATGGCGCTCCGGGAAAACTTCATCCAGAGGC
Organism: Dactylis glomerata; assembly: GCA_007115705.1. Taxonomy (NCBI): domain Eukaryota; kingdom Viridiplantae; phylum Streptophyta; class Magnoliopsida; order Poales; family Poaceae; genus Dactylis; species Dactylis glomerata. The sequence goes on from QXEO01000423.1 coordinate 6,114,451, forward strand.
ACCTTTTGACTTCCTTGCCACTTGAAAAGAGCACTGCCACCGGGATTTGTCATGCCCGGCATAGATTTGCCGGCGACTGTCTCAGCATCTCCACTGCTCGCTTGAGCCTCTTCTTTTCTTGCAATGATCAGAGTCTCGGCCAGATTGATCCGGCGTGGCACATGCCATCGAACGCTTGTAATCACCAATGATGGTGATCACTCCCTTGGGCCCCGGTATCTTCATCTTCAGATACGCAACATGCGTAGAGGCCATGAACTTTGCCAGTGCCGGCCTACCCAGCAAAGCATGGTAGGGGCTTTCCAGATCCACCACCTCAAACATGAGGTTCTCCACCCTGCAGTTATCCCGGTTGCCAAACATGACATCCATCCGGATCTTGCCCATCGGCGCACACGAAAGTCCCGGCACAATGCCGTGGAATGTGGTCTTGCTTGGCTCCAGCATATTTTCCTTGATGCCCAGCTTCTGCATCGTATCCCGGTACATGATATTGATGCTGCTCCCATTGTCAATGAGGACCTTGCTGAATCTCACGTTATTAGCCGGCCCGACGAATGTCGGATCCATCACCAGAGCATACCCGCCGGGGTTTGGCATGATCCTGGGATGATCTGCCCTGTCCCAGCCAATGGCCTGGTCAGACCAGTACATTAGCTTCGGAACTGCCGACATAACGGCATTCACCTCCAAACACCGCCGGTACAAGCTCTGCTTGTCTGTTCTTTCGGTCTCAAAGACCATGTAGCTCTGATCATGTTCCTTGTACTCATTCCGGCCCGCTGCTGGGCCTCCGGCATAGTACTCGGGTTATAGTTCTGATCTACTTGATTTACGCCGGCATTTCCGGCATTGCTCTGATTCCCGGGATTAACCGGCCTGGGCGGGACTGCAACTGTATTTGCACCTGTCAACGGCGATGGAGCTGCCGGGATAGATGGTCTAGCCGGTCCCCAGGGACCTGCACGACCTGCTAATATGTCGTCCAGCCATGAACAGTTTCTCGTCAAATGATTTGCCGGCTTACCCGGCTGGAACGTGTGAAACACACAAGGCTTGTCCATGGCCAGACCCACCGTATACTTCGGCCATTGCTTCTTCTGGCCGGCGACACCGCCGGCATTCTTGTTGATCCAGACATTCTTTTCTGGAAGGGCTGCGCTTGCTGCTGTGGTTGTTGCTGCTGTTGCTGCTGAGGCTGCTGATAGCCCTCATATCTCGGACGCTGGCTACTGCCGGGCCCCCTTGTTCTTCCTCCACAGCGGCTACTTGTGCCGTTCCATACCGGTAATCCGGCCTTTCATCTCTTCTCTTGTTCCGGTTATCAGGCGATAGTATTGCCCTGGTCTCCCGGTGCTGTTGTTGTTCCCCTGGGTCTGCCCCTGTCCTTGTGAATCAAGGGTGGGCTGCATGGGATCCCCAGAGCATAACTATCGGCAATCTTGATTGTCTCGGCCAACGTGGCCGGCATTTCCCTCTGAAGCTTTTGCCACAACATGGTGCCATGCCGGCACCCATGAGCGAACCACATGATGGCCTGCTGCTCCACAACTCCTTCGCAGGAATTGCGCAACGTGCACCACCTGGTCAGGTAGTCACGTCGGTCTCATTTACTCCTTGCCGGCAGTTGGCCAGCTGCTGCGGACGGTTAGGCCTCTTGTATGTACTGGTGAAGTTGACACAAACTGCTCTTCGAAATCAACCCAGCCGTTGATACTTCCGGCCGGCAGATTATTCAGCCATATCCTGGCTGGTCCTTCTAGCATTTGCGGTACATATCGTACCGCCCATCTGAGGTTTCCTCCGGCAATGTTCATGCGGTGGAGTAATCCTCCAACCAATCTTCCGGCTTTGTACTGCCGTTATATGTCCTCGCGCCACGCGCGAGCTGGAAAGTAAGGACCGGCTCACCCATATCCGGGGTCCAAAGCACATAGGACCCGGAGCCCTTGTCTCTCCACCAACTCTGATTGGTGAATCCTGTCCAGCTTGAAGCGCGCATCATTTGCGCCAAGGACCGAGGTCCTAGCCGGGATGCAATTGGGCCGCGATCATCTTTTGCTGCTGCTGCCGGCTGATACTGCTCATTTAGCTGGCCTTGCTGATACTGCTAGCCTTGCTGGTGCTGCTGCTGATATCCCGCCCTGGCAAGGGCGGAGTTCCCATCATCTTCCCGATGTCTCGGCTGACCTGCACCTTGCTGCTGTGCTGCACCCCGGCGCCTTGCTGCTGACGCCGAGCAGCACTATTACTCCGGCCACCACCGGCCGACACTGCTCCTTGCCCGGCCGGCATATTCTGGCCAGCCTTCTTGCTGCCGACATACTTGTCAGCTTGGCCGGCACTCTTTTGAACTATCTTGCTTTCCGGCGATTGCCGGATCATACACCTGGATCTGCTTGTCCCGGCGGCCAGAGGTCACACTTCCGGCACGCCGGGCGCTTGGATGCGGGGACGAAGCTTCCCCCCTTGACCTTGCGCCACACCTCCTACCGACGCAACGTACTGGGATGCCCCGGCACCTGGGTTTGCCTTCTTAAAGGCCTCCTGCTGCTTGGTAGCTTCAGACAAAAGATGGTTAAGCCGGGCTTGCTGCTCATGCAGTGCTTCGCCGGACAAATTAGATAAGTCCTTAGCTACCTCCGCTGCTGCTCTAAGGTTCTTCACTGGTGAGCTATAGACTACCTTAGGCACAGTGCTAGTTGCAGTATGACTCTTAGCTCTAGCATCTTTACCTAGCTCAGTGTTAAGATCTCTACCTCTAGTTCTAACCTCATCTATCCGGCTAGGCCGGGTTACCACAGGAGTAAAACCATGGGCTGCCTCATACTCACGGAGTTGCCGGTTAAACCGTTCGCGCTCCTGGTGCATGGCAGGGCCTCGTCGAGAGGGCCTGACGAGATCCCTCCAGGACCTCCCTTGTCTGCTCCGGATCATCGCCGGATCGCACCGGCTCAGAAGCCGATCGATGATGGGAAGAAGCACCTGCCCCTAGCCGGCACGCCGGAAGTGCCGGCCAGGTTCTCAACGTGCTCCAACGGAGGACGCGCCGACCTCTTGGCCTTCGGCGGCTCCGGGGGAGTATCTCCTGCTGCTGCTGCTGTTGCTTTGCCGGCATCCTCCGCCGGCGGCACGATGTGCCGGCCATCATCACCTCGGCCGACTCTACTGAGCGAGCGCTACGCCCAGCGTGAGCAGCCGATGTGACGGAGGATCCGCCGCCACCAGTACCTCTTCCCTGCAAACTCTCTCAGTCCCCACGTACACCTCTGGGACCGAAAGACATGATCCGGCCATCCCTGGGGAACGGCCGGCCGCCGAGACATCCGGCGTTGTCACTGATGAACTGAGCGAGCCTAGCCTCTGGACGAGGCCAGAGACCACGCGCACTCCCGAAGCTGCTATCATGGACCCCGTCCGAATAAACACTCCCCCAGCATATCGATCGGCCCCACGGTGGGCGCCAAATGTCGTCGTGGTGAAACAACATATGCCATGGGATGGCTTAAATGGGGGCCGAACTAGATGCTGGAGATTCGGGAGAGGGGAAGAGCTAAAAAGCACGACAGAAAGGAACACAGATCTACCCAGGTTCGGGGCTCTCGTAAGGAGATAACACCCCTACTCCTGCTCTACGGTTATATATTTGGATCGATGAGTATACAACAATGGTGTTCCAAGCTCTCTGCTAGAGGAGGAAGATGAACTGCTAAGTGTAGGAATACTCAGTGACCAACCCCTTACTAGGGCTCCCTGTGCCACCTTATATGTCGTCGTGGTGAAACAACATATGCCATAGGATGGCTTAAATGGGGGCCGAACTAGATGCTGGAGGATTCGGGAGAGGGGAACGAGCTAAAAAGCACGACAGAAAGAGACACTGATCTACCCAGGTTCGGGGCTCTCGTAAGGAGATAACACCCCTACTCCTGCTCTACTGGTTGTATATATGGGTCGATGTAGTACACACCAATGGTGCTTCCAAGCTCTCTGCTAGAGAAGGAAGATGAACTGCTAAGTGTAGGAACACAGAGTGACCAACCAACCCTTTACCAGGGCTCCCTATGCCACCTTATATAGTGGTGGCCAGGGTTACAACGGTCATACAAGACCACAAGACAAGGGCTACACCCCAAACAGGAGCTGGTGGCGATGGCAGAGACCCTTGACTTCGCCCCTGATTGCTCTCGATGGGACGCCATATCCCTATACCTTGTACCTCTTGAACTGTGGCCTTACCTCTGTGCGGTAAGCTCGTACTTGTGCACAGTGAGGGTAGGTAACCTCCACTGTGCACCCTGCCATCTTACTCTGCTACCATGCTTGGATGTTTTCTTCCTTGATTGTAGGGATGTGACACCTTAGTTGACTTAAGTATCCTGGATACGACCGTTGGCCATACCCAGGACATATATGCCGGACCAACGACCTACGAGGGTCGGGTAATCCGGCCTCCCCTGCTCCTGCACAACACACCAAATGGTTAGGCCGGCATATCTAAGTATATATGCCGGCACGCTTTTATAAGTATTCCGGCTATGCCGGCATATCCAAGTATCAGCCGGGATACACATTATATGCCGGCCTGGCCGATGCTCTTATATTCCGGCCAGGCCCTTCCTTGATAACCCGGCATAAAGTCAATCATAGACCTTGTGTCTTTCTAGTCTCTTGACCCTACCGGGGGTCATCCCCCCGACACTAGTCCCCGAAGCTGCCGAGGTTCCCCAGTCATAACTGTGGAGCCTTGACAGGTTCAACATACCTTTCTTCATTATGCCCCGGCGATCAGATCATATGCCGGCACATCTGCACATATCCCGGCCTCTGTTCCTGTTCCAAAACTTATTCCGGCCGGTCCCGAGGGTATTCCGGACGGAACATATACATCGGGCAATTAATCCGACATATAGACGAGTCTTCCTCGAGAAGCCATGTCTGACAGCTTTGCATCGAAACTTGTAACTGCCCTGCCACCTCGAACGGTCACCCACGATGTGACGGTACACAGTGCAGGTTTTCCTGTTTCCTCAATTTCACAACCTTGGCTACTTGTCTACCTTAATTGGCTTTCGACGTATGAGTCTCAAGGTTGCTTCATCGAACATACAGTACTTTAACTTTGAAACTTAGACTTCAAATCATCCGACACTTCCAATTTTAACTTTAACTTAACGAAAATGTCGGTTCGCTTGCTTTACATTTCCTTAGCCGTTTTCCATGTGTAGACAATCTCCGGCATCTACTCTTGCTAGCCATGAAGCCGGGTTTCGGACAGCAGCTGAGTCGAAGAGTGGCCTTTGGTGCCGACACATTACTAGGCCGACATAGGAAACATTCAAATAAAGCCAGCCGGCATATAACAAAAAACTGTAAATAAACAACAATATACCTCAGCGCTAGTTACCCCGGCTTCTTCGGGATGCCGGTATTTCATTCATTAGTCTTGTGCCGGCACAACACGCCGGCATACAAAGGAAAATATGGAAATACATACATTGTGTTGCTCAGGAGTAAAAGGGGCGCAGTAGAGCTATGTTCCATGGCCTCTTGGTTTCTTCTCCGGACCTGTCCGCCTTATTCTTCTTGGGGTCCTGCGCATCTATAAGATAATAGGCATCATTGTGCAGAGCTCTGCTCACAATGAATGGCCCCTCCCATGGAGGAGTTAACTTATGCCGGCCTTCTGTTCCTTGCTTTAGCCGGAGTACTAGATCTCCCTCTTGAAATCTCCTTGGATTTACCTTCTGCGCATGATAGCGTCTGAGGTTCTGCTGATATACTGCTGTTCTTGACAGAGTTATTTCCCTTGCTTCCTCTAGCAGATCAACATCATTTTCTCTGGCTTCTTTAGCCTCTTCCTCAGTATATAGCACTATTCTTGGTGCATCATGTATTACATCTGTTGGAAGCACAGCTTCTGCTCCATACACCAGGAAAAATGGTGTGTAGCCTGTTGATCTATTCGGAGTTGTTCTTAAACTCCACAGCACTGCTGGCAGCTCATCTAGCCAACATCCCGGAGTTTTCTCCAGGGGTTCTATCAGCCGGGGTTTTATGCCGGATAATACTAGTCCATTCGATCTCTCTACTTGGCCATTGGCACAAGGGTGGGCAACCGACGCAACGTCCAGCCGGATTCCCACCTCCTCACAAAATCTGGCAAATGGCCCTTGGGCAAACTTCGACCCATTGTCAGTGATGATGCTATGAGGAACACCATATCTCAAGATTATATCCTTTAAGAATTTCACTGCTGTGTGACCATCACACTTGCTTATGGGCTTCACTTCAATCCACTTGGTGAACTTGTCCACCATGACCAGGATATGGGTCATTTTCCCTCTGGCCGGCTTAAAAGCCCCGACCATATCCAGGCCCCAAACAACAAAGGGCCAGGTTATTGGGATAGTTTTCAGGGCAGATGCCGGCTGATGAATCTGGTGGGCATATCTTTGACACCCATTACATTTCCGGACCAAGTTTTCTGCCTCTTGCAGTGCCGTTGGCCAATAAAAGCCATGCCGGAATACCTTTGCCACCAATGCCCTGGACGAAGCATGGTGACCACACTCCCCCTGGTGAATTTCCCGGAGCATCTCCAGACCCTCCGCAGATTCGACACATCTCTGCAATACTCTGGTGGTATTTCTCTTGTATATTTCTTTGTTGATGATGGTATACGCTTTGGATCTCCTTATAACCCGGTGGGCCTCGGTTTCATCCGCCGGCACTTGACCATCCACCATGAAGTTCATGATAGGACGTGCCCATGAGGGCACTTCCCTGACAGTGAACACTGCCTGATCTATTTCCATCATTTCGACCGACACATAATCGATCTCCATGGGCTGCGAAGTCCCCGGGACTGAAGAATCAGTCCCCGGGTATGCCGGAGCAGTCCCCGGGTATACCGGCACAACCTCTTGGCACATTTTACCCTTGCCTTTAGTTTTGCTCCGGAATACTGTACTAACAGCATATGCCGGCCCAGTCCCCGGGACTGAGGAAACAGTCCCCGGGTTATCCGACCTGGCTCCGGCATCTATCTCCATTGGAACTGCTTCGTCTGGACCTGGCGGGACATAAATGGAGGATGACTCCGGCGAGGGTTTGATCGATGGCTTCCTCAGATGCTCCAGCGAAATGCCGGGCGGGATTGAATCTCGGGAAGACCCCAGCTTGGATAATGCATCGGCTGCGTCGTTCTGAGCCCGGAGAACGTGCCGGAACTCACAACCTTCAAAGTAACCACTTAACTGCTGCACTAGGAAACGGTATGATGCCATGTTAGCATCATGCGCGTCCCATATGCCGGAGCACTGCTGAATCACTAAGTCAGAATCCCCGAAGCACATAATCCGGCGAATTCCTATGTCCTTAGACACCTTCAGGCCATGCACAAGTGCCTCATATTCCGCCACATTATTTGATGCTGCAAAGTGAATCTGCAGGACGTATCTCAGCTGGTCATTCTTTGGTGAACTGAGAACTATGCCGGCACCCAAGCCATGGATTGTCTTGGACCCATCGAAATGCATCCTCCAATAATTGACATCTGGCAATGGTGGCTCATACTGTATCTCGGCCCAGTCAATAAAGAAATCAGCCAAGACCTGGGACTTGATTGTATCCCTCTTATCGTACTGCGGTGTATATGGTGAAAGCTCTATTGCCCACTTTGCTATCCGGCCGCTGGCATCTTTGTTGCCTATAATTTCCGAGATAGGGGCCTCGGCCACTACCCGGATTGGATGCTCTTGGAAGTAATGCTTGAGCTTCTTGGCCGCCATATAGACACCATAGGTCATCTTCTGATAGTGGGGGTAATTTTGCTTTGAGGTGGAGAGGACTTCACTCAGATAATATACCGGCCGCTGCACGGTTTTGCCTTCTTCCTCTCGCTCTACTACCACCACAGCACTGACAACTCGGTTGGTTGCCGCTATATAGAGCAACATTGGCTCCCGGGGCATCGGAGATGCTAATACCGGCGCTGTTGACAACAACTGTTTCAATTCCTTGAAAGCTGCATCTGCTTGCGTTGTCTAGACAAATGTGTCGGACTTTTTCATCAACTGATATAACGGCAGAGCTTTCTCCCCCAGCCGGCTTATGAAGCGGCTCAGGGATGCGAGGCACCCAGTGAACTTCTGTACTTCCCTCAAATCTGTCGACGGCTTCATCCTTTCTATGGCACGAATCTTGCCGGGATTCACCTCAATACCCCGGCTGGAAACAAGGAAACCGAGCAACTTGCCCGCCGGCACACCAAAGGTGCACTTAGCCGGATTCAACTTCATCCGGAATCTCCTCAGGTTCCCAAAGGTTTCCCGGAGATCATCTATGAGAGTCTTGCTCTCCTTGGTTTTTATGACGATATCATCGACATATACCTGCACATTTTTATCTATCTGATCGTGCAAACACTTTTGCATACACCTCTGGTAAGTTGCGCCGGCATTTCTTAAACCGAACGGCATAGTGAGATAGCAATAAGCCCCGTACGGGGTAATAAAGGATGTCTTTATTTGATCTGGCTCAAACAAGGGGATCTGGTGGAAACCAGAATAGGCATCTACAAATGATAACAGTTCACATCCGGCTGTGGAATCAATCACTTGATCGATCCGAGGCAGCGGGAATGGATCTTTAGGACATGCCTTATTCAAGTTGGTGTAATCAACACACATCCGCCATACTTTCACTATGGCGGGCTCGTCTTTCTTCTTTTCCACCAAAACCGGATTAGACACCCAATCCGGATGAAGTACTTCCTTGATAAAGCCAGAGGCTAAGAGCCTGGCCACTTCCTCCCATATGGCTTTCCTCCTATCGCCGGCATTCCGCCGGAGCGGCTGCTTCACAGGCTTAGCCTCGGGTCTCACGTGCAATGCGTGCTCAGCCAGCTCCCTCGGCACACCTTGCAGGTCCGAAGTAGACCATGCAAAGATATCCCGATTCTCACAGAGGAAACTGATGAGCTCGCTTTCCTATTTGGGATCCAAACTTGCCCCGACGAGGGCATGGCGCTCCGGGAAAACTTCATCCAGAGGCACCTTTTTGACCTCCTTGCCTGCTTGAAAAGTAGCACTGCCACCGGGATTTGCCATGCCCGGCATATATTTGCCGGCCACGACCGTCTCAGCAATCTCCACTGCTCGCTTGAGCCTCTTCCTCTCTTCTGCAATGATCAGAGTCTCGGCCAGATTGGATCCGGCGGTGGCACATGCCATCGAACGCTTGTAATCACCAATGATGGTGATCACTCCTTTGGGTCCCGGCATCTTCATCTTCAGATACGCCACATACGTAGAGGCCATGAATTTTGCCAGTGCCGGTCTACCCAGCAAAGCATGGTAGGGGCTCTCCAGATCAACCACCTCGAACATGAGGTTTTCCACCCTGCAGTTATCCCGGCTGCCAAACATGACATCCATCCGGATCTTGCCCATCGGCGCACACGAAAGTCCCGGCACAATGCCGTGGAACGTGGTCTTGCTTGGTTCCAGCATATTTTCCTTGATTCCCAGCTTCTCCATCGTATCCCGATACATGATGTTGATGCTGCTTCCATTATCAATGAGGACCTTGCTGAATCTCACGTTATTAGCCGGCCCGACGAATGTCGGATCCATCACCAGAGCATATCCGCCGGGATTTGGCATGATCCGGGGATGATCTGCCCTGTCCCAACCAACAGCCTGGTCAGACCAGTACATCAGCTTTGGCACAGCCGACATAACGGCATTCACCTCCAGACTCCGCCGGTACAAACTCTGCTTGTCTGTTCTCTCGGTCTCAAAGACCATATAGCTCTGATCATACTCCTTGTACTCATTCCGGCCCGCTCCTGGGCCTTCGGCGTTATATTCCGGATTATAGCTCTGGTCAACTTGATTTACGCCGGCATTTCCGGCGTTGCTCTGATTCCCAGGATTACCCGGCCTAGGTGGGACTGCAATTGTATTGGCACCTGTCAGCGGCGATGGAGCTGCCGGGACAGAGGGTCTAGCCGGTCCCTAGGGACCTGCACGACCTGCTAATATGTCGTCCAGCCACGAACAGTTCCTTGTCAAATGGTTTGCCGGCTTTCCCGGCTGGAATGTGTGGAACACACAAGGCTTGTCCATGGCAAGACCCACTGTATACTTCGGCCACTGCTTCTTCTGGCCGGCGGCTCCGCCGGCATTCTTGTTGGTCCAGACATTCTTCTTCTGGAACGGCTGTGCTTGCTGCTGCGGCTGCTGCTGAGGCTGCTGATAGTTCTCATATCTCGGACGCTGGCTACTGCCGGCGCCCCCTTGCTCTTCCTCCACAGCTGCAACTTGTGCTGAGCCATACCGATAATCCGGCCGCTCATCTCTCCTCTTATTCCGGTTATCCGGGCGATAAAACTGCCCTGATCTCCCGGCATTGCTGGTGTTCCCCTGGGTTTGCCCCTGTCCTTGTGAATCGAGACTGGGCTGCTTGGGATCTCCCAGAGCATAACTATCAGCGATCTTGATTGTTTCGGCCAGCGTGGCCGGCATTTGCCTCTGAAGCTTTTGCCACAGCATGGTGCCATGTTGGCACCCATGAGCGAACCACATGATGGCCTCCTGCTCATTGATTCCTTCGCAGGAATTGCGCAATGTGCACCACCTGGTCAGGTAGTCACGGTCAGTCTCATTCACTCCTTGCCGGCAGTTAGCCAGCTGCTGCGGACGGTTGGGCCTCTTGTATGTACTGGTAAAGTTCGACACAAACTGCTCTTCGAAATCAATCCAGCCGTTGATACTCCCGGCCGGCAAATTATTCAGCCATATCCTGGCTGGACCTTCCAACATCTGCGGCACATATCGTACCGCCCATCTGAGGTTTCCTCCGGCGATGTTCACCGCTGTGGAGTAATCCTCCAACCAATCTTCCGGCTTCGTACTGCCATTGTATGTCCTCGCGCCACGCGCGAGCTGGAAGTAGTAAGGCACCGGCTCCCCCATAATCCGGGGTCCGAAACACATAGGGCCCGGAGCTCCTTGTCTCTCCACCAACTCTGATTGGTGGAGCTTGTCCAGCTTGAAACGTGCATCATTGGCTTCCAAGGACCGAGGTCCAAGCCGGGATGCTATTGGGCCTGCGATCATCTGCTGCTGCTGCTCCGGCTGATGCTGCTCACTATGCCGGCCTTGCTGATGCTGCTGCTGATATCCCGCCCTGGCAAGGGCGGAATTGCCGTCATCCTCTCGCTGTCCCGGATGGCCTGCACCCTGCTGCTGCGCTGCACCTCCGGCGCCCTGTTGCTGACGCCGGATTACACTGTTACTCCGGCCACCACCGGCCGCTGCTGCTTCATGCCCGGCCGGCACACTCTGGCCGGGCTTCTTGCTGCCGACATACTTGTCAGCTTGGCCGACATTCTTCTGCACCACCGCCTGCTTTCCGGCGGCAGCCGGATCGTACACCTGGATCTGCTTGTCCCGGCGGCCAGAGGTCACACTTCCGGCACGCCGGGCGCTGGGATGCGGGGACGAGGCTTGGCCCCTCGACCTCGCACCGGCACCTCCCGCCGACACAATGTACTGGGATGCCCCGGCACCTGGGTTTGCCTTCTTAAAGGCCTCCTGCTGCTTTGTAGCTTCAGACAAAAGTTGGTTAAGCCGAGCTTGCTGCTCACGCAGTGCTTCGCTGGATAAACAAGATAAATCCTTAGCTACCTCGGCCGCCGCTCTAAGGTTCTTTACTAGCGAACTATAGACTACCTTAGGCACAGTACTAGTTGCGGTATGACTCTTATCTCTAGCATCTTTTCCTATCTCAGCATTAAGATTTCTGCCTCTAGTTTTAACCTCTTCTATCCGGCTAGGCCGGATTACTACAGGAGTAAAACCATGGGCTGCCTCATACTCACGGAGTTGCCGGTTAAACCGTTCGCGCTCCTGGTTCATGGCCAGGGCCTCGTCGACGAGGGCCTGGCGAGATCCCTCCAGGACCTCCCTTGTCTGCTCCGGATCAACGCCGGATCGCACCGGCTCGAGAAGCCGGTCGATGATGGGAAGAAGAACCTCGCCCCTAGCCGGCACACCAGAAGTGCCGGCCAGGTTCTCCATACGCTCCAACGGAGGACGCGCCGACCTCTTGACCTTCGGCGGCTCCGGAGGAGAAGCTCCGGCCGCTGCTGCTTTGCCGGCATCTTCCGCCGGCGGCATGGATGTGCCGGCCATCATCACCTCAGCCGACTCTACTGAGCGAGCGCTACGCCCAGCGTGAGCCAGCCGATGTGACGGAGGATCCGACGCCACCAGCACCTCCTTCCTGCAAATTCTCTCAGTTCCCACGTACACCTCGTGGGAACCGAAAGACATAATCCGGCCATCCCTGGGGAACGGCCGGCCACCGAGACAACCGGTGTTGTCACTGACGAAACTGAGCGAGCCTAGCCTCTGGACGAGGCCAGAGACCACGCGCACTCCCGAAGCTGCTATCACAGACCCCGTCCGAATGAACACTCCGCCCAGCATATCGATAAGCCCCACGGTGGGCGCCAAATGTCGTCGTGGTGAAACAACATATGCCATAGGATGGCTTAAATGGGGGCCGAACTAGATGCTGGAGGATTCGGGAGAGGGGAACGAGCTAAAAAGCACGACAGAAAGAGACACTGATCTACCCAGGTTCGGGGCTCTCGTAAGGAGATAACACCCCTACTCCTGCTCTACTGGTTGTATATATGGGTCGATGTAGTACACAACAATGGTGCTTCCAAGCTCTCTGCTAGAGAAGGAAGATGAACTGCTAAGTGTAGGAACACAGAGTGACCAACCAACCCTTTACCAGGGCTCCCTATGCCACCTTATATAGTGGTGGCCAGGGTTACAACGGTCATACAAGACCACAAGACAAGGGCTACACCCCAAACAGGAGCTGGTGGCGATGGCAGAGACCCTTGACTTCGCCCCTGATTGCTCTCGATGGGACGCCATATCCCTGTACCTGGTACCTCTTGAACTGTGGCCTTACCTCTGTGCGGTAAGCTCGTACTTGTGCACAGTGAGGGTAGGTAACCTCCACTGTGCACCCTGCCATCTTACTCTGCTACCATGCTTGGATGTTTTCTTCCTTGATTGTAGGGATGTGACACCTTAGTTGACTTAAGTATCCTGGATACGACCGTTGGCCATACCCAGGACATATATGCCGGACCAACGACCTACGAGGGTCGGGTAATCCGGCCTCCCCTGCTCCTGCACAACACACCAAATGGTTAGGCCGGCATATCTAAGTATATATGCCGGCACGCTTTTATAAGTATTCCGGCTATGCCGGCATATCCAAGTATCAGCCGGGATACACATTATATGCCGGCCTGGCCGATGCTCTTATATTCCGGCCAGGCCCTTCCTTGATAACCCGGCATAAAGTCAATCATAGACCTTGTGTCTTTCTAGTCTCTTGACCCTACCGGGGGTCATCCCCCCGACATTATATAATGGTATCCAGGGTTACAACGGTCACCTGAGACCAGGGGACACCAGCTACACTCCAAATAGGGCAAGCTGACGAAGGCATACGCCCTTGACTTTCTCCCTGATTGCTCTCGATGGGACTCACCCTTGCTGTACCTTGTACTTCCAGGACTGTGACCTTACTACTGTGAGGTAAGGGCTGTACTTGTGCACAGTGAGGGTAGGTAGACCACCACTGTGCACCCTGTCAACATGACCAATCTCCATACTGGGCAGAATCTCTCCTTGATTGTAGGGATATGACACCTTGGTTGACTTATACATCCCGGACATGACAGTCGGCCATATCCCGGACCTATATGCCGGACCAACGACCTATGAAGGTCAGGTAATCCGGCCTCCCTGCTCCTGCACAACATATCAAATAAGTTAGGCCGGCATATCTATGCATATGCCGGCACTCCTCAATAAGTATCCCGGTTATTCCGGCATATCCTAACTGCCGCCGGGATACACTTATATGCCGGTCTGGCCGACGCTCCTTTATTCCGGCCAGACCCCATCTAGGTCAACCGACATAAAGTCAACCTTACTCTTTGTAACTTTCTAGCCTCTTGACCCTACCGGGGGTCATCCCCCCGACAATAACTGGGATTGCTTAATGAGCCTTTGAAAAAATCATGCGTTGTTTTAATTATTTGGAAGCATTATTTTGGTTTTCTCCTTTGATGCTTTATTTGGGTTGACTTGGCGCATGCTCACACATGTTAGACTCATACAAAGTCGCCATTGCCTCTATGATCATTTAGTTTTTGACTTTTGATGTCATCTTATGCTTCTTTTAATGTCGCTTTGTCGCTATGCATGATTATGGCCGTTATTGCTCTCTTAGTTGGTCGCTCCCAGTCTTTTGCTAGCCCTCATTTTGTACTGAGTATGAGCTCTACTCGTGCATCCAACTCCTAAAAACCAAGTTTGCCATTGTGTCCACCATACATACCTATTAGCAATTTGCTATTCCAAAGTACATTTGACTTGCTTTTTTCTATCCTTCAAATTCAACTTTTTTTGGTGTTATGCGAAAATTGGTCAGTAAAGCTCTCACGAACCGGATGGCACACTTTACTTTTCTCGTTTTAAAATTTTGACATTGTGGTCTCTTATGTTGAGTTGTTATGCTTGCAAGTTGTAAGTTGGGAATTAGCCCAGCCATGCCGTCATGGGGCAAGCTTTCAACATTGCACTATCTTTCATTTGAGTTGATATCGTGATCTTTTGTTTATGGATACTCGCGGTGTGAAATGAATTGGGAATCTTGCGGGATCATGGAGTTTGTATATGTGTTAGAGAAACGCCTAGGCCGCTAATCTAAGCCATGCATAATTCATGGTGGAAATTTACAGCATGCCCATAGTGAACATTCGACGACGCATCTCACAATAAAAAGCTATACCAATGGTAAATAAAAGAGATGCCGAGGTGTTCATTGTCTGTTTGTCCTGTCACTTTGATGTGGGCTTGTTCCATGTCATCGGGCACGGAGGTACCCTGTTGGCGGTTCTCGATGATACGTGTATACTTACAATGACAAGAGCTTGCTTGGGACTCTAAGTAAAGTAGCATGAGGTTTGGGTATTCGTATTTCACGGGACACGAGGTTTTCAACTTATGATTTGTCAAGCATATGCAGCATAAGTGTTCTCGCATTAACTTTAACCATTCAAGATGCTTATGATGGGGGCAATGAGAGCTCAAAGCCGGTAAGTACCATAATTTTTGAAGGTTTATAAAACTTGCAATCACTGCTTCCCTCCATGAAGGGCCTTTCTTTTACTTTTATGTTGAGTCTCCACCTTCTATCTTTATGCACCGTAAAGAGAGCATAGTTGTCATTCTAAGTATAATGTGCATTGTCCCAAAGCTTTCATTGATTGATTCATATTGTTGGTTTCACTTGTTCTCAAATTACTTGTATCTAGTCGCCCTCTTAAACTTGAAGGTGTCCTATGCATTTATGTTTTGCTACTCCATGAGGGACAAGCTGAAAACCATTTGTATGTTTTTCCATATGATTAGAACACACGTTTGACTTTCATTGTTTCATTTTCATGATCTTTTGTTTGTGTTCATTTTCATGTTATAACATGGTTGCTAAGTTTCTTCTATCAAGATTACATCTTTCATGCCCATGTTTTAAGTTCTTTTGATCCCAGCGCACAACGCTTACATATATGATCAAGATTGTGTAGGTGCATGTCACCTTAAAAATTATTTCTTTTGTTATCACTTACCTACTCGAGGACGAGCAGGAGTTAAGCTTGGGGATGCTGATACGTCTCCAACGTATCCATAATTTTTAATGCTCCATGCTTGTTTTTACACCATTTATTTAGTGTTTCATTACACTTCGTGGCATTTTTATGCATTTTCCGGAACTAACCTATTAACGAGATGCCACAGTGCCAGTTCCCTGTTTTTCTGCTGTTTTTGTGTTTCAGAAAAGTTACACAGGAAATATTCTCGGAATTGGACGAAACCAAAGCCAATCGTCCAGATATTTCACGGAGCTTCCAGAAGACCGAAGAGGAGACGGAGCCGGACCAGAGGGTGGCCACACCACTAGGGGCGCGGCCCACCCCTGGCCCGCGCTGGCCTGTGGTGTGGGCCCCCTGGTCCACTTCAGACGCCGCCTCTTCGCCTATAAAGACCTCCTAACGAGAAAAACCTAAATACCCGATCACTTTTCCAGAACACATCGCGATCCGCCGCCGCCGTCGACCCGAAGATCAGGAGTGTCCAGAAGCTCTTCCTGACACCCTGCCGGAGAGGGGAATCGCCACCGAAGGTCTTCTTCATCGCCATGCTTGCCTCCGGCGCGATGAGTGAGTAGTCTACCTTGGACTATGGGTCCATAGCAGTAGCTAGTTGGTTGTCTTCTCCACCATGTGCTTCATGTTTAGATCTCGTGAGCTGCCTCACATGATCGAGATCACCATTATGTAATTCTATATGTTGTATTTGTTGGGATCCGATGAATATTGGTGTTATGATTGAGTTGAAGTACTGAATTTTATCTTATGTTATCTCTATGTTGTTTATGATCTTGCATGCTCTCCGTTGTTAGTAGCTATCTTAGCCGAGTAGTTGCTAGTGACTCCAAGAGGGGGTATTTATGCTCGATAGTGGGTTCATGCCTCTATTTAATCTGGGGGAGTGACAGAAACCTCTAAGGTTGTAGATGTGCTGTTGCTACTAGGGGGTAAACAACATTCATATGCTCAAGGGCATATGCTTTGTTTACATTACACACTTTGCTTAATGCAATTATCTGTTGTTCGCAACTTAATACTTGTGGAGTTCTCGGATTGATTCGCCACAAGTCGATTATTAGTCATAGATGCAGTTGGATGGCGGTCTATGTATCTTGTTGTAATGCCCAGAGTAAATCTCATAGTGATCCTCTCGACATATGCACATTGTCTTTATTCTATCAATTGCCCAACTTTAATTTGTTTACCCAGCATGTGTTATTTTATCTTATGGAGAGACACCACTAGTGAACTATGGACCCCGGTCCTATTTCCTTTATATTGCTATCACCTGTTTACTTTACTCGCACTGTTTGCTTTACTCACATACTATTATCACTTTCCACTCGATACGCTCATACCCTTTGTTTCAAGCAAACCGGTGAGATTGACAACCTCATCGTAAGTTGGGAACAAAGTATTTGGTTGTGTTGTGTGCAGGTTCCACGTTGCCGCTCGCAAAGCAAAGCTTGGATGAGGCGCCCTATAAATTGTCCGGAGCTGTCGTGAAGCTAGCGGGCATCACCTTCGGTCGTTTGTCTCCCTCCTACTGGATTGACTACCTTGGTTTCATAAATGAGGGAAAACTTGCTGCTATATTCATCAAACCTTCTCTTGGGGTTTCCAACTGACCGGTCATTTTTACTTCATCAACAAACGCCAACAATTTTCTGGCACAATCATCACCGCGCCATCAAGGACCTCGATTGCGTGCAGGGAGGAGCAGGAGGTTCGGCTGGAGCCATAGTGCGCAGGTGCAGCTTCGGGTGTCGTGGTGCCCGCTCGATCTGGTGCAGAGAAGAACGAACCGAGGGGATCAGGAGGTGCGCCAGGGAAAAGAGAAGGGGATAGGAGGGAAGGAGGGACGCGGGGCTCACCGACGAGGGAGAATTTCACTGCGAAAGCATGCAGGTATCGCGGAGTCCGGCGATCGATTCCGTCGATTCGGCGATGCCTCGAGCAGGAGGAAGAAAGAGGGTCGAGGGAGGAAAGGCTAGGCTATTTATAGCCGCCCGTAACTTGGAGGAGGGGCTAGGGTTGGAGCGTGGAGGCGATCGGACGGCGTGGGTGGTGTCGGGCTCGAGCGGGGCACCGGCTCGAGGGAGATGATGACCCTGACACGCGGGCCCGGCGTGTCAGCGGCAGGGGAGGGTACCGTTTCGGGACGAGGTGATTTTGGGCCTCGGGCCTCTTCTTCGGCTGGGCCGAATCGTTCCCCCAGGCCCTTTTCTGATTTCTTTATTTATTTTCTATTTTCTTTTTCTGTTTTGATCTTTTTCTAATTTGTTACAAAGCCCTTTAGCAAATTTCATTCAAACCAACTCAAACAATTTCCTAAAATCTTCTAAAAACCAGAACAAGGTTTGAAATCAGTAGCAAACATGTTTCCTGAAACAAAAATCATTTTCAAAAAGATTCTTTTAAATTGGCCAAGGTGCTTTATTTGCATAAAGCAAAATAACGTTGAGTCAACTTTCAAACTTATGGTTGAAAATGCAATCTTTAACACAAACAACTCCTTTGTTAATCAACCCTTTGCAAGCAAGCTTGCATAGGTTTGAATTAAAAAGTATACAATAGTATTTTTGAAATCTTTCATTTTCTCAAGGAAATTCCTCAAGAAATATTAGGGAGTTTGAAATGGTTTTTGAAATAAAAATTATAAATAAACTCAAAAAGTTTTAAATCCCTGTGGATTTTCAATCAACATAAGCAAAACAAAAGCAAAAAAAATTCCCCCAAAATTTGATAAAATCCTGGGATGTTACAGTTCCATGTCATTGGGCACGGAGGTACCCTGTTGGCGGTTCTCGATGATACGCATATACTTACAATGACAAGAGCTTGCTTGGGACTCTAAGTCGAGTTGCATGAGGTTTGGGTATTCGTACTTCATGGGACACGAGGTTTTCAACTTATGATTTGTCAATCATATGCTTCATAATTGTACTCGCATTAACTTTAACCATTCAAGATGCCTATGATGGGGGCAATGAGAGCTCAAAGCTAGTAAGTACCATAATTTTTGAAGGTTTATAAAACTTGCAATCACTGCTTCCCTCTGCGAAGGGCCTTTCTTTTAGTTTTACGTTGAATCACCGATACGTCTCAAACGTATCTATAATTTTTTATGCTCCATACTTGTTTTTAAACCATTTGCTTAGTGTTTCGTTACACTTCATGGTGTTTTTATGCATTTTCCGGAACTAACCTATTAACAAGATGCCACAGTGCCAGTTCCCTGTTTTCTGCTATTTTTGTGTTTCAGAAAAGTTACACAGGAAATATTCTGGGAATTGGACGTAATAAAAGCCGAACGTCCAGATATTAAACGAAGCTTCCAGAAGACCGAAGAGGAGTCAGAGCCGAGCCAGAGGCTGGCCTCACCATAGGGCGGCGCGGCAAGCCCCTGGCCCGCGCCCCCTATGGGTGAGACCACGCTGGTCCACTTCTAACACTGCCCCTTCGCCTATAAAGACCCCCTGACGGGAAAAACCTAAGGACCCGATCAATTTTCCAGAAACACATCACGATCCGCCGCCGTCGTCGACCCGAGATCGGGAGGGTCCAGAAGCTCTTCCCGGCACCCTGCCGTAGAGGGGAATCGCCATCGGAGGTCTTCTTCATTGCCATGCTTGCCTCCGGCGCGATGAGTGAGTAACCTACCTTGGACTATGGGTCCGTAGCAGTAGCTAGATGGTTGTCTTCTCCACCATGTGCTTCATGTTTAAATCTCATGAGCTGCCTTACATGATCGAGATCACCGTTATGTAATTCTACATGTTGTGTTTGTTGGGATCCGAAAAATATTGGTGTTATGATTGAGTTGATGTGTTGAATATTATCTTATGTTATCTCTATGTTGTTTATGATCTTGCATGCTCTCCGTTGTTAGTAGCTATCTTGGCCAAGTAGATACTAGTGACTCCAAGAGGGGGTATTTATGCTCGATAGTTGGGTTCATGCCTCTATTTAATCTGGGGGAGTGACAGAAACCTCTAAGGTTGTAGATATGCTGTTGCCACTAGGGAGAAAACAACATTCTTATGTCCAAGGGCATATGCTTTGTTTACATTACACACTTTGCTTAATGCAGTTATCTATTGTTCGCAACTTAATACTCATGGGGTGTTCGGACGATATCCCCGTGGGTGGATTATTAGTCATAGATGCAGTTGGATGGCGGTCTATGTATCTTGTTGTAATGCCTAGAGTAAATCTCATAGTGATCCTCTAGACATATGCACGTTATCTTTATTCTATCAATTGCCCAACTGTAATTTGTTCACCCAGCATGTTGTTATTTATTTTATGGAGAGACCCCACTAGTGAACTGTGGACCCCGGTCCAATTTCCTTTATATTGCTATCACCTGTTTACTTTACTCGCACTATTTACTTTACTCGCATGCTACTATTGCTTTCCACTCGATACGCTCATACCTTTGTTTACAGCAAACCGGTGAGATTGACAACCTCATCGTAAGTTGGGAGCAAAGTTCTTGGTTGTGTTGTGTGCAGGTTCCGCGTTGCTACTAGTTGAAGACGCGCTAACAAGTGTCGTGAACGGCACCCTTGTTAGAGTGTCACGCAACTGGAAGGCATCACCTTCTGGAGTTTGGCTTTTTTCTAATGGACGATTAAACCTTGGTTTCATAACCGAGGGAAAACTTGCTGCTATATTCATCATACCTTCTCTTGGGGTTTCCAACTGGCCGGTCATTTACATCATCAACACCAAGCCACCAACAAGTTTTCTAGCGCCGTTGCCGGGGAAAAAGAAGACTTCTGCAAGGGGAGTTTCGCACGCACATCCTTTACTTTGTTTTAGTTTTGCTTTACTTTATTTTTAATTGCATCGTTTTATCAAAAATACAAAAAAAATTAGTTTCCTTTATAGTCGTTTTTACTTGTCTGCTTTTAGTTTTTTTAGAATGAGTAATCATGAAGTAGAAGTTCGTACTTTTAAGCAACAAGGGGGAGAGAGCTTGAAAGATGCTTGGTACCGTATTAGCAATTCTCATCATAGGTGTACGAAGAAGCATTCTACCATGATCCTCCTTAGAAATTTTTATGTTGGTATATCTAGTTGGAATAGGTACGTTCTTGATACTCTTGCAGGAGGTAATTTTCTGGGTACCCCCCGCTCTTGAAGCATGCACTTTAATAGAAAGTTTAGTGGGAATACCACCTATTCATGTTATTAAAACTGAGGTCACTTTGGAGGGAGTTATAGAAAAACTAGGCTCTTTAGAAAAAAGTTTGCCAAATATCCTTGATAACGCTAGCCGAGTTAATGAAGCGATAGAAAGTATCGGTAAAAGAATCACCGTTTTAGAAGCTAGCACTACTCTTGATAGTCAAAACCATAGGATTGGGAAACTAGAAGAATCTATGGAAACTTTGAGTTCAATTTTCTCTTCTCTTAAGTTTAAGAAGGAGAAAGCTTTTGTTGGAAAAGAGCAAAAATTTATGTATGTTCCCAAGGTGTCTGTGCCTAAACCTCAACATGTTTTTAAGATTGGTAAAACTTTTAGTTCAAGTAAGAGTGACTTGCAGGTTGAATCATGTTCGGGAACCTCTAAAGTGCCTAGTGTGGTAAGTGGTGATCTTGAGGAAACAGTTGATCTTAATGCTTCTTTCGAAAATACTTGATTTGCACCTTTCTGCGCCTAGCTCAAAGGCGTTAAAGAAAAGCACTCTTGGGAGATAACCCATTGTTTTACTTTCAGTTCTTTTTCTTTTATTTGAGTCTTGGAAGTTTACTACTGTAATAACCGCTCCTTATCCTTTTTATTTCGTTGTTGTGCCAAGAGAAGCCTCTAATTTGAGTGAGGTAAGATTTGGGGATGTTGCTGTCCTGAAACAGATTTCGGTGCTGCACCGTAAAAATTCGTGAAAATTCTCAGATATCTTTTTGACCCGCGATTTCCTGTGCATATGCCCCAGGTTATATCCAAACTTTCATTAGTTATACACTTTTTGATTTGAGCAACATAAAACCCTCTAAAAATTCGACCTTTGTCAGCTATTCTGTTTTGACAGATTTCTGCCACTATTTGTGTTTGCCTCTTTATCGCTTTTTTGAGTTCTTTTGATCATGGAACTTTTGGGGAAGTTGCTACAGTAGTAAATGCTTTATATGTGGTGGTTTTGAGTTGAAATCTGAAGAAAAAAGGGGTTGATTCATTATTATGCTTACACTAATGTTGCTAATAGAATTGTGTTTAGTTTTGTATGAAGGAAGTTTTCAAGTGTAGGGATTGGAGAATGATGAGATGAGTTGAAGAATGGACAAAATCTCAAGCTTGGGGATGCCCACGCACCCCAAAAAATATCCGAGAGGTACAAGCATCAAAGCTTGGGGATGCCCCCGAGGCACCCCTTCTTCATCGGCAAAAATTAGGTCACCTTTCAAAACACTATATTTTTATTGCTTCATGCATTATGCGTTTTTCTTGGAGCGTCAGTTGTTTTTAGTTTTCAGTTTTCTTTAGTTTTGTTTTCTGCAATAAAAGGTTGGACCCCAACAAATTCCTTTTGGAGAAGTTGCCTTGCTTTTCATTTGCCAAGAATACTCCGTTTTTCACTCTTATCGTTCAACGAGTGTTCTCTTTTTCTGCTACTGCTTTTAGTTTTCATTTTTCGCCTTGATTTGTATTCAGATCTTGTTATATCTTTGCATCAAGGTGTATTTTTACCTCTGGTCCATGTTGGCTTTCATCAAAAGAGTTGTTTCAAAAAGGTTCGAATGGTGTTGGAAAAGAGAAAATTTGTATGCAAAAAAGTGGTACAAAAAGGAGCCTGTGTAGACTGCGGCTTAGACTTTTGCATGTCGTGCTTGATATAATTTTGATAGTATTCTTAGTGGTTTTGCTGTAGCATGACTTGTCTCAAATGACTGAGATTGCTTAAGGAGCCTTTGCAAAAAATCATGTGTTGTTTTTGTTATTTGGAAGCATTATTTTGGTTTTCTCCTTGATGCTTTATTTGGGTTGACTTGGCACATGCTTACACATGTTGACTACAAAATAAGTCACCTATTGCCTCTATTATCATTTATTTTTTGACTTTTGATGCCATCTTATGCTTCTTTTAATGTTGCTTTGTCGCTTTGCATGATTATGACCGTTATTGCTCTCTTAGTTGGTCGCTCCCAGTCTTTTGCTAGCCCTCATTTTGTACTGAGTATGAGCTCTACTCGTGCATCCAACTCCTAAAAACCAAGTTGTTCCAATGTGTCCACCATACATACCTATTAGCAATTTGCTATTCCAGAGTACATTTGACTTGCTTTTATCTATCCTTCAAATTAAACTCTTTTTGGTGTTATGCGAAAATTGGTCAGTAAAGCTCTCACGAACCTGATGGCACAATTTACTTTTCTCGTTCTTAAAAATTGGACATTGTGGCTCTCTTATGTTGAGTTGTTATGCTTGCAAGTTGTAAGTTGGAAATTAGCCCAGCCATGCCGTCATGGGGCAAGCTGTCAACATTGCACTTCTTATTTGAGTTGATATCGTGATCTTTTGTTTATGGATACTCGCGATGTGAAATAATTTGGGAATCTTGCGGGATGATGGAGTTTGTATATGTGTTAGAGAAACGCCTAGGCCGCTAATCTAAGCCATGCATAATTTATGGTGGAAATTTACGGCATGCCCATAGTAAACATTCGAGGACGCATCTCAAAATAAAAAGCTATTCTAATGGTAAATAAAAGAGATGTCGAGGTGTTCATTGTCTGTTTGTCCTGTCATTTTGATGTGGGCTTGTTCCATGTCATCGGGCACAGAGGTACCCCGTTGGTGGTTCTCGATGATACGTGTATACTTACAATGACAAGAGCTTGCTTGGGACTCTAAGTCGAGTAGCATGAGGTTTGGGTATTCGTACTTTACGGGACACGAGGTTTTCAACTTATGATTTGTCAAGCATATGCATCATAATTGTACTCACATAAACTTTAACCTTTCAAGATGCCTATGATGGGGGCAATGAGAGCTCAAAGCTAGTAAGTACCATAATTTTTGAAGGTTTATAAAACTTGCAATCACTACTTCCCTCTGCGAAGGGCCTTTCTTTTACTTTTATGTTGAGTCACCACCTTCTATCTTTATGCACCGTCTAGGAGAGCATAGTTGTCATTCTGAGTATAATGTGCACTGTCCCAAAGTTTTCATTGATTGATTCATGATGTTGGTTTCACTTGTTCTTAAATTACTTGTATCTAGTCGCCCTCTTAAACTTGAAGGTGTCCTATGCATTTATGTTTTGATATTCTATGAAGGACAAGCTGAAAACCATTTGTATGTTTTTCCTTATGATTTGAACACACGTTTGACTTTCATTGTTTCATTTTCATGATCTTTCATTTGTGTTCTTTTTCATGTTATAACATGGTTGCTAAGTTTCTTCTATCAAGATTATATCTTTCATGCCCATGTTTTAAGTCCTTTTGATCCCAACACACAATGCTTACATAGATGATCAAGATTGTGTAGGTGCATGTCACCTCAAAAATTATTTCTTTGTTATCACTTACCTACTCGAGGACGAGCAGGAGTTAAGCTTGGGGATGCTGATACGTCTCAAACGTATCTATAATTTTTGATGCTCCATGCTTGTTTTTACACCATTTGCTTAGTGTTTTGTTACACTTCGTGGCGTTTTTATGCATTTTCCGGAACTAACCATTTAACAAGATGCCACAGTGCTTGTTCCTTGTTTTTTGCTGTTTTTGTGTTTCAGAAAAGTTACACAGGAAATATTCTCGGAATTGGACGAAACAAAAGCTGAACGTGCAGATATTAAACGAAGCTTCCAGAAGACCGAAGAGGAGTCGGAGCTGAGCCAGAGGCTGGCCTCACCATAGGGCGGCGAGGCCAGCCCCTGGCCCGCGCCCCATATGGGTGAGACCACCCTGGTCCACTTCTGACGCTGCCCCTTCGCCACCGAAGGTCTTCTTCATCGCCATGCTTGCCACCGGCACGATGAGTGAGTAGTCTACCTTGGACTATGGGTCCATAGCAGTAGCTAGATGGTTGTCTTCTCCACCATGTGCTTCATGTTTAGATCTCGTGAGCTGCCTTACATGATCGAGATCACCGTTATGTAATTCTACATGTTGTGTTTGTTGGGATCCGATGATTATTGGTGTTATGATTGAGTTGATGTGCTTAATATTATCTTATGTTATCTATATGTTGTTTATGATCTTGCATGCTCTCCGTTGTTAGTAGCTATCTTGGCCAAGTAGATACTAGTGACTCCAAGAGGGGGTATTTATGCTCGATAGTTGGCTTCATGCCTCTATTTAATCTGGGGGAGTGATAGAAACCTCTAAGGTTGTAGATGTTTACTTTACTCGCACTGTTTACTTTACTCGCATACTACTATTGCTTTCCACTCGATACGCTCATACCTTTGTTTACAGCAAACCGGTGAGATTGACAACCTCATCGTAAGTTGGGAGCAAAGTTCTTGGTTGTGTTGTGTGCAGGTTCCGTGTTGCTACTAGTTGAAGACGCGCTAACAAGTGTCGTAAATGGCGCCCTTGTTAGAGTGTCACACAACTGGAAGGCATCACCTTCTGGAGTTTGGCTTTTTCCTACTGGACGATTAAACCTTGGTTTCATAACTAAGGGAAAACTTGCTGCTATATTCATCACACCTTCTCTTGGGGTTTCCAACTGGCTGGTCATTTACATCATCAACACCGAGCCACCAGTCACCACCTTCTACCTTTATGCACCATCTAAGAGAGCATAGTTGTCATTCTGAGTTTAATGTGCATAGTCCCAAAGTATATCATTGATTGATTCATGATTTTGGTTTCACTTGTTCTTAAATTATTTGTATCTAGTCTCCCTCTTAAACTTGAAGGTGTCCTATGCATTTATGTTTTGCTATTCCATGAAGGACAAGCTGAAAACCATTTGCTATGTTTTTCCATATGATTTGAACAGACGTTTGACTTTCATTGTTTCATTTTTCATGATCTTTCGTTTGTGTTCTTTTTCATGTTATAACATGGTTGCTAAGTTTCTTCTATCAAGATTATGTCTTTCATGCCCATGTTTTAAGTTCTTTTGATCCTAGCACTCAATGCTTACATAGATGATCAAGATTGTGATGGTGCATGTCACCTCAAAAATTATTTTTTGTTATCACTTACCTACTTGAGGACGAGCAGGAGTTAAGCTTGGGGATCTTTGATACGTCTCAAACGTATCTATAATATTTGATGCTCCATGCTTGTCCTTACACCATTTGCTTAGTGTTTTGTTACACTTCGTGGCATTTTTATGCATTTTCCGGAACTAACCTATTAACAAGATGCCACAGTGCCAGTTCCCTGTTTTCTGTTGTTTTTGTGTTTCAGAAAAGTTACACAGGAAATATTCTCAGAATTGGACGAAACAAAAGCCAAACCTCCTAATATTTACCAAAGCTTCCAGAAGACCGAAGAGGAGACGGAGGGGGGCCATGGGCCGGCCACACCATGGGGTGGCGCGGCCAACCCTTGGCCCGCGCACCCTATGGGTGAGGCCACCCTGGTCCACTCCTGACGCCGCCCCTTCGCCTATGAAGACCCCCCAACGGGAAAAACCTAAAGACCCGATCAATTTTCAAGAAACACATTGCGATCCACCGCCGTCATCAACCCGAGATCGGGAGGGTCCAGAAGCTCTTCTCAGCACCCTGCCGGAGAGGGGAATCGCCACCGGAGGTCTTCTTCATCGCCATGCTTGCCTGCGGCGCGATGAGTGAGTAGTCTACCTTGGACTATGGGTCCATAGCAGTAGCTAGATGGTTGTCTTCTCCACCATGTGGTTCATGTTTACATCTCGTGAGCTGCCTTACATGATCGAGATTATCTTTATGTAATTCTACATGTTGTGTTTGTTGGGATCCGATGAATATTGGTGTTATGTTAAGTTGATGTGCTGAATATTATCTTATGTTATCTCTATGTTGTTTATGATCTTGCATGCTCTCCACTGTTAGTAGCTATCTTGGCCAAGTAGATATTAGTGACTCCAAGAGGGGGTATTTTTGCTCGATAGTTGGGTTCATGCCTCTATTTAATCTGGGGGAGTGACAGAAACCTCTAAGGTTGTAGATGTGCTATTGCCACTAGGGAGAAAACAACAATCTTGTGTCCAAGGACATTTGTTTTGTTTACATTACACACTTTGCTTAATGCAGTTATCTGTTGTTCGCAACTTAATACTCAAGGGGTCCTCGGATGATTCCCCGCGAGTGGATTATTAGTCATAGATGCAGTTGGATGGCGGTCTATGTATTTTGTTGTAATGCCGAGAGTAAATCTCATAGTGATCCTCGTGACATATGCACGTTATCTTTATTCTATCAACTGCCCAACTGTAATTTGTTTACCCAGCATGTCGTTATTTATGTTATGGAGAGACACCACTAGTGAACTGTGGACCCCGGTCCAATTTCCTTTATATTGCTATTACTGTTTACTTTTACTCGCACTGTTTACTTTCTTGCATACTACTATTGTTTTCCACTCGATACGCTCAATCCTTTGTTTACAGCAAACCGGTGAGATTGACAACCTCATCGTAAGTTGGGAGCAAAGTTCTTGGTTGTGTCTTGTGCAGGTTCCACGTTGCTGCTGGTGCAAAGCAAAGCCTTGGACGAGGTGCCTTATAAATTGTCCGGAGCTATCGCAAAGCTAGCAGGCATCACCTTCTGAAGTTTGGCTTTTTCCTACTGGTTCGATAAACCTCGGTTTCTTACTGAGGGAAAACTTGCTACGGTGCTCATCATACCTTCCTCTTGGGGTTCCCAACTGGGTGGTTATCTCCCCGCATCACCCCGTTCGGCCTGCGAGCTTGGCCCATTCGGACTCCTGCGCGCGGCCCGTTGCGGTCAAAGGAAAAAAATATATAGGATGAAATTTAAAATTTGAATTTGAACTATTCTTAGAATTAGAATTCCTAGAGCTATAGACATTCAAATCTAGCAAATAATATGCAGTTCGAAAGCTTAGATTATGAGCTATCCAATGGTGGTGTTTTCAACCCATTTATACTTCTATTTTTAATTGGGTAAAAATAACAAACTTGCAGCTATGCAACTTTGCAAAATTCATAAAAATCAAAAAAAATAAAAAAAAATATGAATCTAACTTTCAAAATTCACTTTTAGTGTTATCTATCTACTGGTAACATTAGTTTGCAAATTAGAACTCTTTAAATAAAATGCTAGTTTCCTATGTGGTTAAGTAGGCAATCTTAACTTAGGAATATTAGGATAGTGTTTTATAAATAGATTTTTTTTACATCCATTAGTATAAACCGAATTTTAGAACACATCTCTATAAGAATTGACCTTGGTCAAGTGAACTTGCAGGAGATATTTTTGAAACTCGATTATCTATTATTAAAACCTTGCACACTTCAACTTACACCCCTATTATCAAAATAAATCCCAAACCCATGGAATCCAACCAAATTAGTGCTAGATAATAGTTGCTCTATTTTGAAACTTGTGTGTATGCTTGGAGTGATGTTTGAACAGGCTTGGTGATTGTGTTTATATTTTGTGTATCGTTAATAGACGCTAGTGTTGCCTAAGAAGTGCCCGAGGAAGGATACTACCAAGAAGAACAAGAAGACTACCCCGGACACTTTGCCAACCAAGGCAAGCCATCTTTTGAATCATACCCAATACCTAGTTTTCAAATTGCATATTTTCTTGTCTTCAAATTAAATTGCATGATTGAATTGCTAGAGTAGAGGAATAATTTGTAGTGAGGTTTTGCTTAGCAAGATTACCCCATAGAGTTATCTACTACACCCTTAGTTCAAGCAATATTCCATTAGTTTGCTTAGCCTCTAATAAAATTGGAGTAATCTAGATGGGAACCTTGTTGAAAGTATTGAAATGAGGTTGAAAATCTTAGATGGAGATTGTCCAGCCAAGTTAATTTTTTTAAAGGAAAGCAATAATGACTAATGATTATGAAATGGTTTCGAATGATGAGGTGTTAAGTATATGCCTGACCAACCATACAGTATGACCACACTACCCCTAAATGGGAAGGGGCTTGGTCCGTAGCTTGTTTGCTTTAGTATGGGATACCTTGCATCATCCTTTATAGAAGTGCACGATGTGCTTGATACTTCCGAACCGAGTGGACGTGTCCATTCATACAGCACCCTGTAGCGGGCAAAACTAGGGGTGCCGGAGCAGAGAATGCCATGTCTCGGACTCCTAGGGAAGGATCCTATACTAGAGTAGGCAAGTGAAAGATTTTGTTTGATCCTCTGAACCCCGGATACTCGTGTATGGCGATCCGTGGATTGTTCCCAGCAGATGGATTGAATCTTGTGGGTAAAGTGTACCCCTCTGCAGAGGTCAAAACTATTCGAATAGCCGCGTCCGCGGTCATGGACAGTTGGGTTAGCGGTTGTTAACCTTTGTCAGGATTTTGACATTAATGAATTGAACTATGTTATTACCAGTCAATGATTTGATGTGGTAAATGACTATAAGCAACACTTGAGGTTCCATCTTAGGTTCCAATTAGAGAACTAAAACCCCCTTATCCCTTTAATGAATATTCTTGGGAAATAAAACTAGCTTTTATGCAAACAAACTTAGAGCTTAGACCACTACATAAGCCTTACTTTCTGTTTATAAGATGGTTTGCGAGTGCATCCAATGTACTCATGGTGTTGTCCCTGGCTATTTACTTGGCCAGACTATGAGGAGGAATATCTGGAGGAAGGATATGACGAAGAGTACCAGAACTAAGATCATCACCTAGTCGGCATTGCCTGTAGGTGAAGGCATGGGCCTGAAGACGTTAATTCCCCTGCTATCTTGTGTTGTAATAAGAACTTGGTCACTATGACCATTTGTATTTGAATCACTCGTATTGTAATGTCTATGGAACTGGTTACCATCTACGTTATGTATGTCACAACAATGATTCTGAGATTGTGATGGAATACATAACGGGCACCTCGAATTTCTTTAAATTTGGGGGTGTTACAAAGTTGGTATCAGAGCCTAGGCTGACCATAGGAGACCTTAGTTAGAATGGGCGTTAGAAAGAAATTAAAACTAGTCTTTTTATAAAATAAAAATAGAGTATTAATAATGAATTATGACCTACTCTTTTCCCTCTTGTTACTAAACTACTCACCCTATTTATTTATTGCATACCTAAAATTTTTGCACACTTGAGTCACTCACTGACTTAATCTACCCTAAAATTTTGTAGATGGAACCAGAGTTCATCACGCACTACCAGCTAGGTCGTGGTGGGAGCCTTGTCTTTGAGTATGACCTCACTGCCTTGGTTTTGCACCTTGACCGTCCGTTTCCGGAATTCACGGGAACCCTGCTTCCTGATCACCCGGAACGGGAACTTCGGTGGCTTGTCGAGGCAATTTGCCACGGCAAGGTTGGATACCCCACTTCGATCACAATCGAGTTTGAAGTCAGGGAGAACACCTGGGCCGATGGCTTAGCCCGGGGTTTGCAGGAGATGCTTGCCCACATGTGCGGACAGCACCCCGAGGAGATCCAGGAGGAGCGTTTCCGACATCTTGCCCATCGTGATGACACCGGACGCCCCATGAACATGCCTGGACACAACGACATGAGTCACCACGTGGATCACTTGGACTTCATGCTCCACTGCACACAGCAGGAGGCCGACCGTGCCCGCACCAAGACCAACCTCGACCACTTCGCGCTCTTGGAGGCTAGGGGCACCATCCAGCTCCTTGCCAAAGAGCGTAGGCGTCTTCGTCACCAGCGCCAAGCTAGAGATGATACCATTGAGAAGTTGAAGGCAAGGGTGTCCAAGCTGAAGGATTATGTTAGCGATCTCAAGAAACATCTCGAGGAGGTTGAGGAGGAAGGCATTGACCTTCGCAAGGAGAGAGACGCTCTCCTTAGTGATGATGAGGATTACCTAGAGGACATGGACGTGGAGGATCAGGAGGCTGACGATGACTATGAGTTCATCGATGATGATGAGGAGGATGCACCCGTAGTGGACCTCGATGATGACGATCCCGAGGTTCCGGATGTTTAGATCACCTATCTAAGCATTATCTAGTGATTAGTTCACCTTAGAGCACTTCGTGTAGGTGTGAGTTGTATCCCCTCTATCTAGTAGACGAGTCGCAATGGTTCAATGTCAACCATTTGTAATGTGTGAACTCTATGTGTTGTATGCTTGATGACTGTGGAATAAAAAAGGAGTTTGGCCCTTAAGGCCTTAATAAGATCATTTGCATCACTTGGTTTCCCTTAGATTTCAGCCACTAGTTTTCCCTCTTGTCTTATACCCCTTATCTTCAGATGACTCGTGCTCCACCACCCCCGAACTCGGAAGTGGCGAAACTGCTAAGGCTGATCATGGAAGATCGGGAAGCAGCCCGAGCTGAGCGCCAAGCCAACTTGGCCACTCTTCAGCAACTCACCCAGATGGCCATGAACCACAATGCCAATGGAAATGGCCATGGAGGAGGAGATAACCATGGAAATGGCAATGGAAATGGTGAACCCCGCTCCAAGCTGAGGAGTTTCCAAAACACCAACCCACCAACTTTCACCAAGGCTGAAGAACCTCTGGATGCTGATGACTGGCTTCGCACTATGGAAAACAATTTAGAAGTCGCCAGAGTTGGTGAGAATGAGAAGGTTCTCTACAACACCCACTACCTTGCGGGAGCCGCAAGAGCTTGGTGGGATAGCACCCGCGCCATGCAAGCAAATGGGTATGTGATGCCCTGGGAAGAATTCAAGAGCAAGTTCAGCAACGCCCATGTCCCACTAGGTCTAGTCAAGAGAATGAGAGATGAGTTCAGGAATCTAAAGCAAGGATCCCTATCTGTGGTTGATTACCGCGACAAGTTCCTTACCTTGTCAAGGTATGCCCCAGATGATGCTGACACCAATGAAAAGAAGCAAGAGAGGTTTCTGTATGGATTGCATCATGAGATGCAGTGTGTCTTAGTCAACATTCCCTTTGCAGATCTGGAGTCACTGGTAGACTCTGCCATTCAGATGGAAGGCAAGCTCAAGCAAGCTTCTGAGAACCGCAAACGCCGCGCATGGTGCATCAAGGCAACTCTAGCAACTCACAGAAGCCAAGGGGAAATCCATCTTCGGGTTTCATCCCTCGACCCAACCGGGCGCCTGCACCCGCACCGCGCCCCAACTACCCCAACCGTCTAGGAGGCAACAATTTCAACCATACCCCCACAAACTCTAGCGGTACAACTTCAACTCTACCACTCCAAGGTCGAGTGGCACACCGGCTCTGCCCCCGCCTGGTGACAAGTCTGGTGTTACCTGCTATGGATGCGGACTCAAGGGGCACTACTCCAACGAGTGCCCGAAGAAGATGAATGCTGCACCAAAGCCTGTTGCCCCTGCTCAGCAGCATCCCCGTGATGGAAATGGGAAGAATTATGCACCAAGGAACCCGCCTAACCCCAGAGGCCGTCTGTACCACATGAATGTTGAACAAGTTCAGGAGGAAACCGACGTTGTTCTGGGTATGTTCCCTGTTAACTCAGTTTCTGCAAGAGTTATGTTTGATTCTGGAGCTTCACATTCTTTTGATACGGAAACATTTGCCTGCAAAAGTGGACTTCAACCGACACCCCTGAAAAATTTAATGTTAGTACAAATACCTGGGTCAATAACAAAGGCTAGATGGACCTGTTTGGCAGTTCCCATAGAAATCCATGGGATAAATTTCCTAGCCAGCCTGATTGTTTTAGGAACCAAAGGATTGGAAGTAGTCCTAGGTATGGATTGGATGTCTCAACATCAAGGAGTGATAGATTGTGCTAAAAAGACCATCACAATGACTAGTAGCACTGGAATTGTAGTAAAGCATGTATCCGAAAACCCCCCTTAGATCATCCAATGTCACATGAGTATCTCAGGACCCACTCTGGATCAAGTCCCAATAGTTTGTCAGTATCCGGATGTTTTTCCTGATGAGTTATCCGGTATGCCACCGGATCGGGATATTGAGTTCATCATTGAGCTTATTCCTGGAACTGGACCAATAGCCCAGAGGCCGTACAGAATGAACCCAGTTGAACTAGTTGAGTTGAAGAAACAATTAGATGATATGCTGCGGAACACTACTAGGAGAAACCCTATCTGTGGAGCACCATTTTGGGGCTTAGTGGCGCACCTGTGATGCGCCACGCATATCAAGCCACTGGTATATATTATTAGTGGCGCACACCTATATGCGCCACGGCTATGTGTCCTATCCGTGGCGCACCTAAATGGGGTGTGCCACGCATAATATCTGTGGCGCACCAAAGGGGGGTGCTCCACGGATAGGATGCGCCACTGATATTAAAATTGGTGCTCCACAGATATGTTTTCCATTTTATATTATTTTAAAAAATTAAAAATCGAAAAAAACCATTTTTTTTTGAAAATCATAAAAATCGAAATAATGTGAAAAAACTATTGTATTTTAATTTTTTGAGGATTTTATCACATGAGGAACATTTTCAAATCACACCGAATTTCTTGACTTCCCGCTAGGTCACCCATCTTTAGACTACTCCGGGCTGAGCATGCTTAACTTCTCCATTCTATTTACATGAGCTATCCCTAACCTACCCAAGTTCTTATTGATATTACTATCATATCAATCCTCTTAAGGCCTATGTGTGCTTGTGTGTATATGTGTGTGTATGTGCGTATATGTGTATATATGTGTATATGTATTATGTATATGTATTATGTATATATATTATGTATATGTATTATGTATATGTATGTATATGTGTAGGTATGTGTGCGTATATGTGCGTATATGTGTGTGTATGTGTGCGTATATGTGTGTATATGTGTGCATGTGTGCATATATAAGTGTGTATATGTGTGTATATATATGTGTATATGTGTGCATATGGCATATATGTGTGTATATGTGTGCGTATGTGTGCATATGGCATATATGTGCATATATGTGTGTGTACGTGTGCGCATATGTGTGCATGTGTTCTTATATAAGTGTGTATATGTGTGTATATATGTGTGTATATGTGTGTGTATGTGTGTGTATGGCATATATGTGTGTATATATATGTATATGTGTGCATATATGTGTGTGTATATATGTATGTATGTGTGCATATATGTGTGTATATGTGTGTATATGTGTGTGTATATGTGCATATATGTGTGTGTATATGTGTGTGTATGTGTGCATATATGTGTATATATGTGTATGTATGTGTGCATATAGCATATATGTGTGTATATATGTTTGTATGTGTGCGTATATGTGTGTGTATATGTGTGTGTATATGTGTGCATGTGTGCATATATAAGTGGGTATATGTGTGTATATGTGTGTATATATGTGTGTATATGTGTGTATGGCATATATGTGTGTATATGTGTGTGTATGTGTACATATATGTGTGTGTATATGTGTGCGTATATGTGTGGGTATATGTGTGTATATGTGTACGTATATGTGTGTGTGTATGTGTGCATATATGTGTGTATATATGTGTGTATATGTGTGTGTATATGTGTGCATATATGTGTGTGTATGTGTGCGTATATGTGCGTATATGTGTGTGTATATGTGTGCATATATGTGTGCGTATATGTGTCGATGGATTTCGTGTCGCAAGAACACGGGGTACCACACGACGGACCCAAGGATTCGAACGCAGGGGGCTGAACGTGTGAGATCTTGGATCGCAACGAAACACGGTGACGGAAGCCTCGATTGTCGGACGCGCAACGCACTGCAGAGAGGGAGACCGAGCTTTACCCAGGTTCAGGGCCCTCGTGGTGAGGTAAAACCCCTACTTCCTGCCTTCTTGTATTACGACGCGACACCTCGCGAGGAGTACAAGGCCTTGGTTACAAAGCTCTAGTTGGCCAGAGGTTGAAGAACCTGCGTGCCCAACTAGCAGCTCGAAGAAGACGAAGATTAGCTTCGACCGGATCTCCCCTAAGGGGTGGCCTCCCCTTCCTTTTATAGCGCCAAGGTCCTCCTTCCCCTTATCTTCTTGGGGAAGGGGTTGCCACACACGGCCAAGGAGGGAGGACAGCTGTAGACTATGTTCTTCTGTAGACTTGGTCTTCGTAGGGTAGCGGCGCCGGTCCACAGGAGTGGGTGGAGGAGGCTGACGTCCTCCTCTGGCGCCCTGCACCGTCCATGCTATATTTAGGGGGGTGGCCAACTACCACTGTGCCGCTTTGGGCAGGCACAGAGAAAGTTGGTCTCCTCCCTGTCGGGGGTAGCGTGGGCGGTACGCGGTCTTCTGCCCGCCAGCTTCTTGCCCCGCACGGAAACGTGCTAGGCTGACGTGGGCATACCTCCTCTCCTCACCAGCAGGGCTCGTGAGGAGGTCTTCTGGTCCTTAGCGGCTTCTGTCGTCGTTCTCCTCACGAGGCGCCTCCTCGTGAGGGTCTTCTCCGTAGCGAAGATTGTTGGTTCTCCCCTAGGCTGACGATGGGCCGATGACGGGGCCTAGGAGCAGGTGGACCGGGATACCCCGGTATCCAGAACACCGACAGTAGCCCCCGGGAGCCCGGCCCACGACGCGCCCTCTTGAGGAAACGAAGGGTCGGGGGCCCCCGAAGCTGCTGGGCCCTCCAACGGCACGCGTCAAATGCGCAGTCAGAGGACCATGTGAAGATGCTGTGAAGATGCAGAGACTGCGGACACGCGTTGTGGCCACGGCTGGCGAGACGAAACGGCGGCGACGCTACAGTCTCCGAGGTGTCACCCATCATAATGATGCGTCGCTTGACTGCAGAGCGCTGTGCCAACGCTTCGATTCCCGCGCTGGGATTTGACGCATCGACGCCGGACGCTCCCCTTAAATAGGTCCTCCTCGAGACCTTCGGCACTTCTCCTCCTTCCTCCAGTGCCACTTCTGCTTCTTCTTCCCTGAGAGCATGGACCCCTCCAACTCCGCCGCCGCCGCCGGTCCAAGCTCTGGAGCGAAGCGCCGAGGGCGCCCTCCGGGCAGCGGGAGCAAGACGAAGATCCCTGCCCAGTGGACGCCCGGCGCCGGGGGCCCCCTCCGCATTGGGGCGCCGAGGCAGGGCGAGGCGATTCGCGCTGCCTCGGGGACCTCCGGCGCCCTGACCCTCAGGGGTCCCGCCCGTGGCGGCGCCCTGAACTCGCCGTCGCCCCTGGCGGCGGCGCCTGCTCCCCGCGCCTCGGGGAGCTTCGATCGGGCTCTCCGGGAGGTGGAGGCCGCCCTGGGCCCTCCTCCCGCTGCTGCAGATCCTCCGGCCCCGCCGGTGAATGGAGTGATTGCCACTCCGCGCCACCTGGCGGCGGCGCTTCTGGGACCCCTCATCGCCCCGGGGTCCCGCTTCCTGGAGCTTCTCGTCGTCGTCGACGCCCCGGGCTTCAACTCCCTCCGGCTGCCCGACGCCATCCGGAGGGCGATCCACGCCCACGGCCCGGCCGCCGGGGAGATCGCCCTGGGGGAGCAAAGCAGGCCAGATCTCTTCTGGCCTGTGGACATCCTCTTCGGGGTGAACGGCAACGTCGTCCTCTCCGGCCGCTGGAGGCCCTTCTCCCTCGGCTGTCGCCTCCGCGTCGGCGACCGCCTCGTCTTCCGCTTCAAGCTGGGGACCCTGGAGGCCACGGTGCGGGTCTTCACCGCCGACGGCGTCCGCCGCACCTACCCCCAGCTCGCGGCGCAGTGAAGAGGAGGCCCTGGCGCGGTAGTCTTCTGGGGAGGGGAGCTAGTCTCCTCCCCTCTTTTGCCTTGTAGTCCTTGCCGGCGGGGAATGCCCCGCCGAGCTTCGCTCCTTCCCCCTCTGGGGGCAATTTAATGAAATCCTTTTGTTGATCATCTTGCTGTCCTTCACTGTCCTGGCCATTCGCTTGCTCGAGAGCCCTGGCGAGCTGTAGGCATCGACGGGAAGCCTCCCTCCACCTCAGAACTCGGGACGGGTTCGGCGTCAATGACACAGAGGACGATTCCTGAGACAAGAAGTTGAAGAAAGAGTTGGAAAAGAAAAAACCCCAAATCCCCGAAAACGGAAAAACAAGTCGGTAAAACAAACGAAAAAAGAAGGCAAATAAGATGCCCCTGTGACCGGCACAGGGACCTTCTCCGTCGTGGAGGAGCGCGGCACTATCTGTGCCAGCAGCTAAGAGCAAATTGCCGCGCGTGGCGATTCATGGGGCCTTCCACGTCGTTGAGGGAAGCTGGACCCTCACGGACGTGAAAACGTCGACGCTTAAGAGAGCCCAGAGACCGTCGACACCTCACAAGGATTGCTCATGAGGTGAAGGGCCTGGCGCGGACCTCCGGATCTGCGTCTCCTTCGCAAGATTTATCGGAGCGGCCTTGGTCTTCAATAATCCTGCCACGTTAGGCCTTCCTCGAGAGAGGGAATCCTCCTGCGGATGCTAGTGCATCGACGCGTCTTTGCTCCCTCGTGAGGGTTGCTCACGAGGGGTAGGTCCTTAGCGGGTGCCATGGGCACACCTTGGACTTTTCCTCGAAGATTTTTTATTTTCTGGCGTACTTCGCGAGGAACTAAGCACCATGGGCATCCAGAGGTGATCGTTAACGGGGCCGTCGCCCCCAACCAGAGCTCGCTCCCTTCGGGTTTTTCGGGCTTGCTGTTTTCCGGGCGAAGGCCCCAGCATAGACACCGTGCCTAGCCCCCTTCCGCGAGGAGTACAACAGAAAATAAATGGACTTCATGCCATTTTGATGTCATGCCGAAGCAGAGGCGCTACATTGCGCGATAACTTAATATCAGTGCTTAAGAGCAGATTGAGCTGATACAAGTGCCGTGAAAACGGTCTTTTTCTCCTCGTGAGGAACCTAAGGGTAGAACTTTCGCAGATGAGCTATGTTCCACGGGTTCCCCACTGGTACGCCTTCTGCGGTTTCCAGCCGCGCCGAGCCTGGCCTGGCGACGTGCGTCACCTTGAAGGGCCCTTCCCACATTGGAGACAGCTTGTGCAGGCCCTCGCGAGAGAGTATTCTCCTCAGCACCAGGTCGCCGACCTCCAGAGTCCTTGCTCGAACATGGCGGCTATGGTAGCGGCGTAGTCCTTGCTGGTACCTCGCGGCGCGGAGCGCGGCTTGGCACCGAGCTTCCTCGAGCAGGAGGAGGCGATCCTTGATGAGGTCCTCTTGGCGAATTTCGTCGAAGGCGAGCACTCTTGGCGACCCGAACTTGATGTCGGTGGGAAGAACAGCCTCCGCCCCGTAGACCAGGAAGAAAGGGGTCTCTCCAGTGGGCTTGGCGGCGGTAGTCCTGATGGACCACAAGATGGATTGGAGGTTGTCTAACCATTTTTTGCCGTAGGCCTCGAGCTTGGCGTTGAAGCTTTCGTCTTGAGTCCTTTGAGTACTTCTGCGTTGGCACGCTCGGCTTGGCCATTGCTCTGGGGGTAGGCGACGGAGGCGAAGAAAATCTTGATGCCGGTCGAAGCGCAGTACTCCTGGAACAGTCCGCTGGTGAACTGGCTGCCGTTGTCGGTGATGATGCGGTTAGGCACTCCAAAACGACAGACCAGCCCACGGATGAACTTGACTGCGGACCTCGCCGGGATCGTGCACACCGGTTCCACCTCCACCCACTTGGTGAACTTGTCGATGGCGACGTAGAGGTAGCGATAGCCCCCTTGTGCTCTGGGAAATGGACCGAGGATGTCCAGCCCCCAAACGGCAAAGGGCCAAGTGAGTGGGATGGTTCACAGCTCTTGCGCCGGCTGATGTATCTGCTTGGCGTGGAATTGGCACGCCTCGCACCTCTTGACCATCTCCGCCGCATCCCCGAGCACCGAAGGCCAGTAGAAGCCACTTCGATATGCCTTTGCAGCTAGAGTTGCAGCAGAGGCATGATGGCCGCACTCGCCGGCATGGATGTCCCTTAGAAGCTCTTGGCCTTGGTGAGTAGATATGCACTTCAGAGCGACGCCATTTGGGCGACGCCGGTACAAGTCACCGTCCTTGACGCAGTAGCCCGAAGCTTGCCGCACAATCCTCTCGGCCTCCTCTTCATCTTCAGGAAGCCTGCTGCTGGTGAGGTAGGCCTTGAGCTCGATGATCCAATCCACTCCCTCCTGTCGCGCCAATGCCAGAAGGACGCGGTCACCCGAAGGAGGCCCGCAATCCGGAGCCCCCTGCTCCGGCGGTGGCGGCAAAGCAGAAGGAGGAGGGGAATTGGATGTTGACGGAGAGGCGGACGGCTTGAAGAGACGCTCCTCAAAGACGCCGGCGGGCTGCGCCAGGCGATGAGAGGCGCGCTTGGCAATCTCGTCGGCTTCCACGTTCTCTCCCCTCGGGATGTGCTTCAGCTCCAAGCCTTGGAAGCGTTTTTCCATCTTTCGATGCTCCTCGAGATAAGCCGCCATGTGCTCATCCCTTGGAGTGTAGCTCTTGTTCGAGAAGTTCACAACCAGTTGTGAATCTCCCTTGACGACGAGGCGCTTGATGCCCAAAGCGTTTGCTGCCCTTAGGCCAGCAAGAAGTCCTTCGTACTCCGCGATGTTGTTGGAGACCTTGTTCTCAGGCGCGAAGCAGAGCTGCACAGCGTAGAAAAGCTTGTCTCCAGAGGGAGAGGTTAGGACAGCACCGGCTCCCGCACCGGGGAGGTTGAAGGCGCCATCGAAGTGCATGACCCAGAGGCCTGGGGCCTCCTCTCCAGGGAGAGTTGACTCCACCTCTGGAGGCTCGTCTACGAACGGATCAGTCCATTCTGCAGTGAACTCGGCCAAAGCCTTGCTCTTGATTACCTTTGTAGTTTCGAAGGAGATCTCGAAAGGCTGAAGCTCCACAGCCCACTCAGCCACCCGCCCGGTGACATTGGGGTTGCGGAGGACGGTTTCCAGGGGCCGATCGGTTACCACCTTAATCGGGTGACCCTGGAAGTAGTGGCGTAGCTTCCGCGAGGCGATGAGCAAGGTGTAGAGCAACTTTTGCTGCATTGTGTAGCGCTCCCGCGCGTCGCGCAGTACCGTGCTGACAAAGTACACAGGCTTTTGCACCTTGACGACACCCTCGGAAGGCTCCTCCTCAGGAGGCTTTTGAGCGTTGCCCTGAGAGAGCGGCTCGGTCGGTGAAGATCCCTCGGGCGGCTCCTCTCGAGGGGCGGGAAGTGAAGCGGCCTCTTCCTCGTGAGGAGCCCCCGAGCTTGGAGGAGTGACCTCCTCCTTGGCGATTACCTTGACGTCCCGCTCCGCGACGAGAACGACACTTGCAGTCCTTGGAGTTGCCGCGATGTAGAGTAGCAAGGGCTCGCGGGGTGTTGGGGCAACCATGATCGGTGGGCTCGTGAGGTACCTTTTTAACTCGGCGAAGGCCTTGTCGGCTTCCGGAGTCCACTCGAACTTCCCGGTGCGCTTCATGAGCTTGAAGAAGGGCAAAGCTTTTTCCCCACTCCTCGCGATGAAGCGCCCTAGGGCTGCCATGCACCCCGCGAGGCGTTGCATTTCCTTGAGATTGCGCGGAGGACGCATTTCTTCGATGGCCTTGACCTTGTCGGGGTTCGCCTCTATCCCGCGATTGGACACGAGGAACCCCAACAATTTTCCCGACGGTACACCGAAGGCGCACTTGGCGGGGTTGAGCTTAATGTTTACCTTCCTCAGGTTGACGAATGTTTCCTCCAGATCCTCGATGAAGGTGTGACCCTCGCGAGTCTTGACGACGATGTCGTCGACGTAGGCTTCCGCATTCCTTCCCATCTGAGCCCCCAGGGCCTTACGCATGAGCCTTTGGAATGTAGCTCCTGCGTTCTTCAGGCCGAAGGGCATGCAGACGTAGCAGTACACCCCACAGGGCGTAATGAAGGCGGTCTTCTCTTCGTCCTCCTTTGCCATCTTGATCTGATGATAGCCGGAGAAAGCATCCAAGAAGCAAAGGAGGTCGCAGCCGGCGGTGGAGTCGACGATTTGATCTATCCTCGGGAGAGGGTAAGGATCCTTGGGACAGGCCTTGTTGAGGCTTGTGAAGTCCACGCAGAGGCGCCCACTGCCGTTAGCCTTCGGGACGACTACCGGATTAGCAATCCAGGTGGGGTGGGCCACCTCGCGTATCAACTTGGCCTTCTTCAGCTTCTCTATCTCCTTGACGATGAAGTCTTGCTTCTCTTGCGCTTGCTTCCTAGTCTTCTGCTTCATGGGGTGTGCCTGAGGGCACACGGCTAAGTGGTGCTCAATCACCTCCCTGGGAACACCGGGCATATCCGACGGAGTCCAAGCGAACATGTCAGAATTTGCCCGCAGGAAGGTGACGAGCGCGCTTTCCTATTTGGGGGAAAGCCCTGCCCCGATGGTGACGAAGTTTTCGCAGCCCCCAGCCTGCAGCGGGACCTTCTTGGTTGCCGAGCGCTCTTGGGTAAACTGGGGCCTCCTGCCTGAGGGTACCGCAGCTTCCCCAATGCTCATGTCCATCATTGGATGGTCCAGGTCCTCGCTTGGAGTAGGCGATGCTGAGGCGGCGAACTTCTTCCCTGTCGAACCCAGAAGGTGGGGCTCGAGAGAGGCCTTCTTCGCAGCAGCTCGCTCTTGGGATACGAGCTGCTTCTTCCTCGTGAGGTCGCCGGAGTGTTCCAGTAGATCTTCGTCGGCGGGGAACATGGTGGCGGCCTCGCGGTAGACATGCGCAACTGATCGGAGAGCATCCTTCTCATTGCAGCGCACGGTGATCATGCCGTTGGCGCCCGGAATCTTGAGGACGTTGAAGCCATGGTGCGTTGCTGCCATAAACCTTGCCAAGGCTGGGTAGCCGAGGATGGCATTGTATGTCAGGGCGATGTAGGCGACGTCGAAGTCGAGGCTTTCCGTCCTGTAGTTGTCCCGGGTGCCGAAGGTGACGGGCAGGCTTACCTGCCCAATTGGCGTTGTAGATCCCTCGGTTACCCCAAAGAACGGCCGAGTTGGCATGAGCCGGTGGTATGGCACCTGCATCTTTTCGAAGATCTCGACAGAGATGATGTTGAGGCCCGCCCCTCCGTCGATGAGAGTGCGATTGACGGCGACGTTGTTGATGGTTGGCGTGCACAAGAGGGGGATTGTGCCCACGCCCCTTGTGGAAGCCGGATGATCCTCCTCGTCGAAGCCAATCTTGCACGTCGACCACTTCATTAGACGATTGCCGACGCTGGGCTGTGCCGCCGCGATTTCTCGCGACAGCTGCTTGAAGTGACGATTCGACAGAGGAGCCTGAGCTCCACCCAGGAGGCAAGCGGCGAAGATTCACGGCTCTTGATAGCCCCCCTGGTCCTCCTCCCGACGATCGTTTGCTGGTGGGGGCAGCGGCAGCGGCTCGGGATCGTCTCGAGACAGACCCCCACGGCGGCGACCTTCCTCTCGGTCGTCGTCGCGGCGATCGCCCCGGGATCCACTCTTGCCGTTGCTGCGGCCGCCCCCGCGACGCTTGGCGACACCGTTTTCCTCGTGAAACTTCCGGACAATCCAACAATCCTCGGTATTGTGGGTATCCTTCTTGTGGATAATGCAGTAGCGGCGACGTCGACCTTTATCGCGATCGGAGCGGTCCCCGCGGCGTTGCTTATGATCTGGCTCCGCCGCGAGGGCCGCAGCCTCCTTTCGCTTGGGGTCCTTGGACTTCGGCTTTGGGGGAGGCGCCTCCGGCAGATTGTGCACGAAGAGCCTCCCCTCCTCAGCCTTGGCGCAGCGGTCGGCGATCTCGAAGAGCCTGACGACGGAAGTCAGCTCATCATTCACAGACAGCTTCTCCCGCATCTTGACGTCGGAGACGCCCGTGGAGAATGCGGAGATGACCTCCTCGTTGGAGATCCTGGGAATCTTGTTCCTCATCTGACTGAAGCGCTGGATGTATTGACGAAGCGTCTCGCCCTTGTACTGACGCATCGCTTTAAGATCGTTCTTAGTTGCGGGGCGCTCGTACGTGGGCATGAAGTTGGCAACGAACTGACGACATAAATCCTTCCACGACGTCACGGATTCGTGAGGAAGATTCATCAGCCAAGTTCGCGGAGCGTCCTTGAGGGCCATGGGGAACCAATTGGCCATGGCGCGCTGATCTCCACGCGCAGCCTGGACGGCGACGACGTAGAGTTGGAGGAATTCGACAGGATTTGTGGTCCCGTCGTAACGCGCGCTGATGTCTGGCTTGAACTTGTCAGGCCAGACGACGTAGCGCTGCTGGCGAGTGAGGGCAAGGCACCCGGGGTTGTAGATCGGGACGCCGGGGGTCCTGAAGTTCTTGCCAGCTTCGCCGATGTCATCGATGGCGCGGTCATGATTTTCGCGGCGGCGCTCGAGGGAGACGCGTGCGTCTTCCGGAGCGCGTTGGACGATTTGGCAGCTGGGCTCCCCGCGCGGCGAAGATGCGGCGCGGGAAACCACCCTCTTGGCCTTGTTGGCCATCCCATCTCCGGCGCCCGGGGCGCGATGCCCCGCCACCGGATCTGGGCTCCCCGCGCCCTGGGCTCCTCCCAAGGCCGGGTCTTCGTTGGCGATGGCGACGAGCTCGGCGATTCGAGCGCGCCACCCCTCACGCCCGTCGTCAGTGGGTTGATAGCGCAGCAGCTCCTGCGCCATGGCGAGTGCCTGCGCAGGAGACAGCTGACTCCCAGAACGAGCGCGAGAAGTGGCGGTGGCGGTGAAGGAGAGCATAGGCTCTGTCCGCCCGGACGGGAGGTAGGAGGACTCCAGATCTTCCTCCTCGGCCGAAGCTTCATGACGACGGAAGATGGGCTCGGTTTGCCCCCGAACAGCGTTGCGACGGCGAAGACGCTCGAGCCTTGCGTTGGCGTCGGCCATGTCGAAGCAGATCTAGAAGAAAACACACCATAGCCCCCTACCTGGCGCGCCAAATGTCGATGGATTTCGTGTCGCAAGAACACGGGGTACCACACGACGGACCCAAGGATTCGAACGCAGGGGGCTGAACGTGTGAGATCTTGGATCGCAACG
Source organism: Dactylis glomerata (assembly GCA_007115705.1). Classification (NCBI taxonomy): domain Eukaryota; kingdom Viridiplantae; phylum Streptophyta; class Magnoliopsida; order Poales; family Poaceae; genus Dactylis; species Dactylis glomerata. The sequence continues at coordinate 6,158,159 of QXEO01000423.1, forward strand.
AAACACGGTGACGGAAGCCTCGATTGTCGGACGCGCAACGCACTGCAGAGAGGGAGACCAAGCTTTACCCAGGTTCAGGGCCCTCGTGGTGAGGTAAAACCCCTACTTCCTGCCTTCTTGTATTGCGACGTGACACCTCGCGAGGAGTACAAGGCCTTGGTTACAAAGCTCTAGTTGGCCAGAGGTTGAAGAACCTACGTGCCCAACTAGCAGCTCGAAGAAGACGAAGATTAGCTTCGACCGGATCTCCCCTAAGGGGTGGCCTCCCCTTCCTTTTATAGCGCCAAGGTCCTCCTTCCCCTTATCTTCTTGGGGAAGGGGTTGCCACACACGGCCAAGGAGGGAGGACAGCTGTAGACTATGTTCTTCTGTAGACTTGGTCTTCGTAGGGTAGCGGCGCCGGTCCACAGGAGTGGGTGGAGGAGGCTGACGTCCTCCTCTGGCACCCTGCACCGTCCATGCTATATTTAGGGGGGTGGCCAACTGCCACTGTGCCGCTTTGGGCAGGCACAGAGAAAGTTGGTCTCCTCCCTGTCGGGGGTAGCGTGGGCGGTACGCGGTCTTCTGCCCGCCAGCTTCTTGCCCCGCACGGAAACGTGCTAGGCTGACGTGGGCGTACCTCCTCTCCTCACCAGCAGGGCTCGTGAGGAGGTCTTCTGGTCCTTAGCGGCTTCTGTCGTCGTTCTCCTCACGAGGCGCCTCCTCGTGAGGGTCTTCTCCGTAGCGAAGATTGTTGGTTCTCCCCTGGGCTGACGATGGGCCGATGACGGGGCCCAGGAGCAGGTGGACCGGGATACCCCGGTATCCAGAACACCGACAATATGTGTGTATATGTGTGCGTATATGTGTGTGTATGTGTGCGTATATATGTGTGCATATATGTGTGTGTATATGTGCGTATATGTGCGTATATGTGTGTATATGTGTGTGTATGTATGCATATATAAGTGTGTATATGTATGTATATGTGTGTATATATGTGTGTATATGTGTGCGTATATGTGTGTGTATGTGTGTGTATATATGTGTGCATATATGTGTGTGTATGTGTGCATTTATGGTGGTAGGTACCACGACATATCCGTGGCGCCCATCAATATGGTGCTCCATAAATATCTACAGCAGTGACGCACCCAAGGGGTGCGTCTCGGATATGTCTGCCACCTTTTCCAGAGGAGGAACCCACATTTATCCGTGGCGCACGCGTTTGTGATGCGCCACTGATCTCTGCCCTATGCGTGGCGCACCCCCAATTCGTGCTCCACGGATATGGGGGTCTGACACCCCCGGCCCTGGTGCTCGTTGGGGCCCACATATGCGTGGCGCACCACCTTTTCGGTGCGCCACGCATAAGGAGATATCTGTGGCGCACGCTTCTGTGGTGCGCCACGCTTACTTATCCGTGGAGCACCGAAAGGTAGTGCTCCACAAATAATGGGCCCATGGATAAGGATTTTCCTAGTAGTGGAAAGGTCTAATCGAACCAAGTTCATCATCCTGGAGATCACCATTTTTATTTGGGGACAAAAGTGACGGTTCCTGCAGACTGTGCACTGATTACCGCAAGCTAAATGATGTTACTATCAAGAACAAGTATCCTCTTCCCAATATCGAAGATCTGTTTGACCAATTGAATGGTTCTCAAGTCTTCTCTAAGATAGACCTTAGGACTGTATATCATCAACTAAAGATCCGTGCAACAGACATACCTTAAATAGCTTTCACCACCCGCTACGGATTGTATGAGTACACCGTAATGTCTTTTGGATTAACCAATGCCCCTGCCTATTTCATGAACCTCATGAATAAGGTATTCATGGAGTTTTTGGATAAGTTTGTCGTTGTCTTCATCGATGACATTCTTATTTATTCCAAGTCTGAAGAGGAGCATGCAACCCATTTGAAGTTAGTATTGGAAACTTTGAGAGAGCATCAACTTTATGCCAAATTTAGTAAGTGTGAATTTTGATTGAAAGAAGTTGGATTCCTGGGACATGTCTTGTCCGTAGGAGGAGTTTCGGTTGAACCAAAGAAGATCCAATTGGTTATGGATTGGAAAGCCCCTACAACCCAAACTGAAGTCAGAAGTTTCCTTGGATTAGCGGGATATTACCGCAAGTTTGTTGAAGGATTTTCGAGTATTGCCCGACCCATGACCCAATTGTTGAACAAAGACAAGAAGTTTGAATGGACCCCCAAGTGTGAAGAGCGTTTTCAAGAGCTGAAGAAGCGGTTGGTTACCGCACCCATCTTAACCATGCCAGATATAACCAAGAATTTTGATGTCTATTGCGACGCATCCAAACTTGGGCTTGGATGTGTACTAATGCAACAAGGCAAGGTCATAACCTACCTGTCTAGACAGCTTCGACCCCATGAAGAAAATTATCCAACCCATGATCTGGAGTTAGCAGCTGTAGTTCTCGCTTTGAAGACATGGAGGCATTACCTCATGGGTAATCGCTGCGAGATCTACACCGACCATAAGAGCTTGAAGTATATTTTTTCTCAGAAGGAGTTGAACATGAGGCAAAGGAGATGGATTGAACTGATCAAGGACTATGATCTTGAAATTCACTATCACCCTAGAAAGGCCTATGTAGTAGCAGATGCTCTTAGTAGAAAACCATGCACCTTGAACATGTTGATCAAGGAGGGGCAACCCAAGTTGCATCAAGAATTTGAACAATTTGGATTGGAGCTAGTTAGCCAAGGATTTTTAGCCAATCTCGAGCTTCAACCCATGTTGATGAGCCAGATCAAAGAAGCCTAGAAGGGAAATGAAAGTGTCGAAGGAATCAAGCGCCGAATTAGTACCGGCAAGGTGCTCAGATTTGAAAAAGATGAACAAGGAGTTCTTTGGTATAAAGGATGTATTTGTGTGCCTGCTGATTCTGAACTAAAAGAAGTCATTATGAAGGAAGCCCATGAAACACCATATTCCATTCATCCTGGTGGAACCAAGATGTATCAAGATTTGAAGGAACAATTTTGGTGGCATGGTATGAAGCGAGAAATTGCTTCATATATATCCAAGTGTGATATTTGCCAGAGAGTCAAGGCTGAGCATCAACGTCTTGCTGGACTGCTGCAGCCATTGCAAGTTCCAGAATGGAAGTGGGAATCTGTTGGAATGGATTTCATCACTGGATTTCCAAAGTCTAGCCGTGGGAACGACTCTATTTGGGTCATTGTGGATAGATTGACCAAAGTTGCCCACTTTATTCCTGTCAAGACAACTTATAAAGGAAGTCAGCTAGCGGATCTGTATCTGTCCCGAATTGTTAGTCTTCATGGAGTACCTAAGACCATTGTGTCCGATCGATGTACCAAGTTTGCTTTCAGCACCGCGTATCACCCGCAGACTGATGGCCAAACTGAGAGAGTTAATCAAATACTAGAAGATATGCTATGCGCATGTGTGTTAGCTTATGGAACCAAGTGGGAGGATTGTCTGCCTTTCGCAGAATTCTCTTACAACAATAGCTATCAAGCAAGCTTGCAAATGGCACCATTTGAGGCTTTATATGGAAGAAAGTGTCGTACCCCTTTAAACTGGTCAGAGATTGGAGACAGCCAAATCTTTGGACCCGACATTCTGCAAGAAGCTAAAGAAAAGGTTCACATGATCCGTGAGCACCTCAAGGCAGCTCAGTCCCGACAAAAGAGCTATTCCGACAAAAGACGTCGGGAACTGACCTTCCAAATTGGAGATTTTGTTTATCTTCGTGTGTCACCACTTAAAGGAATGCAGAGATTCCAAGTCAAGGGAAAGCTTGCACCAAGATATATTGGACCCTTTAAGATACTTGCTCACCGAGGAGAAGTGTCTTATCAGCTATAATTGCCCCCGGAGTTGTCTAAAGTACACGATGTCTTTCACGTGTCCCTACTTCGGAAATGTCTTGAAGTTCCTGAGAAGCCAGATATTTTCAAGAATATTGATCACCGCTCTATGGATATCAACAAGGATTTAACCTATCGTGAAGTACCTATTCGTATCCTAGAATAAGCCTACAGAACCACACGAACCCGAAGTATCAAGTTTCTGAAAGTCCAGTGGAGTAACCACACTGAAGATAAAGCTACTTGGGAACGCGAAGATTATCTCAAGAATGTGTTTCCAAATCTCTTTAGTTCTTAACTTGTGAATCTCGAGGACAAGATTCTTTTTAAAGGGGGAAGATTGTAACAACTCAAAATGTTGTATCCCAAATATTAATAAATAAAGTGATTTAAATTCTAGGGTAAACTAAAACTTTTATTTTTGGAGTGCATGATTGCTTGGTATTACTTGCTTATGTTGTTTGGTGATGGAAATTAGGGCAAATCAATCAATCCAAACAAGAAGAAAGGAAACAAAAAGAAATGAGGAAGACACAAAACCCTAACAAAAAAAGGGAAGAAATAGTGATCTACAAAAAGTTAACCACTACCCCTCTTCTTCCCCATTTCTTAAGAAATTTCTAAACAAGACCTAGTTGTTTCTTTGCAGCTCATGCAAGAGCAAGCAATGCACATACTCAACCTAGTCCTAACTTTCCAAAATTCATTCTCAAACCATATTCAAAATCTGTCCAAAGTTTGAATTCAATACATAGGACATTCCCAAAATTCAAATTAGTTTATAGCAAAATTGAACCTTTTGACCTAAGAAAAATACATTTGGAACCCTTATCCAATATAGTGAACACCCGAATTCGAAAATTTTCAAAATTCAAAATTATTGTTCTTGCGGCCATTTCATCGAGCACCTTGTGTGCAGTTTTCGGTTAAAATTCAAATCACCACGGTAACTCTCAGTGGACAAAGAGCCTTCACCCAACCCTGCTAGTACCCTCTCCCTCTTGAAACCCGCTGTCCCCTTGCACCAATTGCCCTGCCATGGCAGTGGACATGGAGAAGCTTCGCCGCCACCCTCTCTCCCTAAATGCTCTCGGTACAAGCCTCAAAGTCCTCTCTCACTCGCCTGGAGTCTCCCTCCATGATCTGCAGCCGCCGCTCGACCTAATTATCTCGCCCCCAACCTCCACCGGCCGTCGCCCCCGAATTTACGCCGCTCCGGTACACGGCCCGCTCCCCCTCGCTCCGGCCTTTAAAAGGAGCCCCGACCCTGCAAACCGACTCACACCGCAACTAGCTACCTCTCAGACAACCTCGTTTCCCCTCTCGTGCCTGATCGAGCTCGCCATCGCCGACGAGGAGCTCCCGGAGCACCGACCGTTCCCGACGTTTCCCTCGATCCCCCAACCTGCCGCCAGTCCAGGACGGCCGAGAAGAACCACCGCCGCCGCCCTGCACCCTCGCCGCCGCTCCCCGCCGCCGCAGGTGAGCCCCCTGGGCTCCGCCCCTCTCCCAGAACCCCTCTCTCCCCCGACCTGGTCATGCCAGGAAGAAGGCTCTCGGCCGCCGGATCACGTCTAATCCAACGGCCGAGATGCTCCCATACCGCTTCAGTTTTTAAAGTCAGCTGACAGTCGGGCCCCGCCTGTCAGCTGAATTTTTTTTAGCATGTGCGCTCGGGACACTTGCTGGGCCGGCCCCGTTCGGCCTCTGAGCTTGGCCCATTCAAACTCCTGCGCACGGCCCGTTGCGGTCAAAGGAAAAAAAATATAGGATGGAATTTAAAATTTGAATTTGAACCATTCTTAGAATTAGAATTCCCAGAGCTGTAGACATTCAAATCTAGCAAATAATATGCCGTTGGAAAGCTTAGATTATGCGCTATCCAATGGTGGTGTTTTCAACCCATTTATACTTATATTTTTAATTGGGTAAAAATAATAAACTTGCAGCTATGCAACTTTGCAAAATTCATAACAAATCAAATAAATTCAAAAAAAATATGAATCCAACTTTCAAAATTCACTTTTAGTGTTATCTATCTGTTGGTAACATTAGTTTGCAAATTAGAACTATTTAAAATGCTAGTTTCCTATATGGTTAAGTAGGCAATCTTAACTTAGGAATATTAGGCTAGTGTTTTATAAATAGATTTTTTTACATCCATTAGTATAAACCGAATTTTAGAATACATCTCTCTAAGAATTGACCTTGGTCAAGTGAACTTGCAGCCTTGCAGGAGATATTTTTGAAACTCGATTATCTATTATTAAAACCTTGCACACTTCAACTTACACCCCTATTATCAAAATAAATCCCAAACCCTTGGAATCCAACCAAATTATTGCTAGATAATAGTTGCTCTATTTTGAAACTTGTGTGTATGCTTGGAGTGATGTTTGAATAGGCTTGGTGATTGTGTTTATATTTTGTGTATCGTTAATAGACGCTAGTGTTGCCGAAGAAGTGCCCGAGGAAGGATACTACCAAGAAGAAGAAGAAGACTACCCCTGACACTTTGCCAACCAAGGCAAGCCATCTTTTGAATCATACCCAATACCTAGTTTTCAAATTGCATACTTTCTTGTCTTCAAATTAAATTGCATGATTGAATTGCTAGAGTAGAGGAATAATTTGTAGTGAGGTTTTGCTTAGCAAGATTACCCCATAGAGTTATCTACTACCCCCTTAGTTCAAGCAATATTCCATTAGTTTGCTTAGCCACTAATAAAATTGGAGTAATCTAGATGGGAACACTGTTGAAAGTATTGAACTGAGGTTGAAAATCTTGGATGAAGATTGTCCAGCCAAGTTAAATTTTCAAAAGGAAAGCAATAATGACTAATGACTATGAAATGGTTTCGAATGATGAGGTGTGAAGTATATGCCGGACCAACCATACAGTACGACCACACTACCCCTAAATGGGAAGGGGCTTGGTCCGTAGCTTGTTTGCTTTAGTATGGGATACCTTGCATCATCCTTTATAGAAGTGCACGATGTGCTTGATACTTTCGAACCGAGTGGACGTATCCATTCATATAGCACCCTGTAGCGGGCAAAACTAGGGGTGTCGGAGCGGAGAATGCCGTGTCTCGGACTCCTAGGGAAGGATCCTATACTAGAGTAGGCAAGTGAAAGATTTTGTTTGATCCTCTGAACCCCGCATACTCATGTATGGCGATCCGTGGATTGTTCCCGGTAGATGGATTGAGTCTTGTGGGTAAAGTGTACCCCTCTGCAGAGGTCAAAACTATTCGAATAGCCGTGTCCGCGGTCATGGACAGTTGGGTTAGTGGTACTTAACCTTTGTCAGGATTTTGACATTGATGAATTGAACTATGTTACCAGTCAATGATTTGATGTGGTAAATGACTATGAGCAACACTTGAGGTTCCATCTTAGGTTCCAATTAGAGAACTAAAACCCCCTTATCTAATAGTAATAAAGTACGTAAGGTTTCCGTCGTCAACCACTTTTTAAGACCGATTTGCCCTCCCACAAAAATACATATTACCCCAATACCACCAGTACAGTAAGTTGAAAGAACGGTTCAATAGTTCTACTTTTGGAAGCTTTTCCTTGATCGCTAACTTACCAAGACGTGTAAAAAACACGCATAGGTACCGTTCCTCAAGTAGAGTCCAATCCGGACTAAAACATCGTAGCTTGCCTGTATCATGTCTCTTGCCAATAGTTTGTTCCCTATGAATGTATAGTACAGACTACAAACACGGCAGGAGAGCGTGGATACTATCCTCAAATAACTGATCGTAGGTGTATTACAGATGCGGTGACAGAGTACGGCTCAAACACGATCAATTATCCTCATAAGTATCCACGTATCATGTGGTTTACAAATCCTCGATTTGCTTGGCAGTTACGCGCAATCGATGAAACATCCGGCCGGCTGCGGCTCGCCATGGCCACCGACGAAAAGCGCTGCAATGAGGATGAGGAAAGATAGAAGCCGAACAAGGACGACATCAGGCTGCTCGAGGAGGCCATACCGTCTGTGGCTCGACTTGGAAACGACACGAGGAGTCGCTCGACTGTGAAAAGGACACGAGACACGAGGAGTCGCTCGACGTGAAAAGGACACGAGGAGTCGAGGACGACAACGTCTGCTTGAGAAGGCCACTCCATCGGCGGCTCGCTATGGCAAGAGACAACGTGTGGTACAAGACTACAACTACTGCGACGAAGACAAGGACGAGTAGGTATTGACTGGAGGCCACACCGCCGGTAGGTCGCCACGGCAGGCCACAATGAGTGCTACGACTACGGCAGAAGCAGAGAGCCAGAGACGAGAACGAGTATAGATTATATCCGGACGAGGAAATCATTAAGCTGCTAAAGGAGGCCTGCGGCTCCCCATGGCAAGCGACAACGAGTTCTACACTACTACAGCGTAGGCAGCCAGGCAGGACCAATAGGGATTGGAGCTGGACGATGTTGGCTGCTCGAGGATGCCACGCCGCTGACGCCGCCACCCGCTCACCATGGCCAAAATGCAGCCTGCCAATCTATTCGTCGGTCTATAGCACGAGTCTCACTCTGCCGCCTGTTGCGTCGGCTTGCTGACATACTGGATTGCGCCCGCTACTTCCTCGGTGAGCGGAGATGTGGAGATGGTGGCGCCAGCCGGAATGTGAAAAGGGTGGGCCAAAGGCAGATGAGGACCATGCCGAGCCCCGGGAGTAGCGCAGAAACAGCTGCTTCGGCTGCAGTTCTACAGAGGTTCATGGCCACCGCACTACTGCTCCATTACTCTATCAGTCTAGGAATACAATAGAAATACCCTCGTCTACAAAGAAACGTCTTTGTTGAAGTGGTGGTGTGGTGGTGTGCATATCAGGTTTTGGTATTGGCTACTTGCTCAAGAAGTCAGAAAAGTCAAATCTTTTGGAGTTGCTGATCGTGGACGAAGCTGCATAGCTGAACGAGTGCGGGATCTTAATTGTTTCAAAATATCCGGTACCTGATCTGGCCAAAAACAATGTAAGCAACATGTTTTGACTATTATTTTCTTCCAATTTTTTTCTTTGGAAGCGATGTATTTACGTGTAATATGATTCTGTAGGTATTTGACAATGCTAACATCAGGGAAGTGTTTTTGTAGAGAGGTTAAGTATGTTGCACTGCTAAGAACCTTATCGATGTGCAAAACACGACGCATCCAAAAACAAGCAAATTCAACTTGATACATTTACAGCGGAAACATATCTACAGATCTTTTTCATATTTAGTAAGAATAATCTTTGGGTTGTAAGCACCGTAAAAAACTTACTGGGCGCGTCAAGGCTCGGGGGGCAGCTCTGATAGCGTGTGTGCACGTCTCCACACTGCTCCTCCCGCATGAAAGCAAGGCCTTAGGGGTGAAAGAGAAAGCTGCAAAACTCTGACGCAGCAGTAGCCGTGGAAGGTCGGAGGCGACATGGGTGACAGTAGGGACGACGACGGAGAAGCAGCCGCTGCTTGGATGGTTGGCCACAACCTGCCCTCCCCTATCTTTGCGTAATCAAGATGGAACCAAAACCATCGCAAACAAGCTTCTCGTGCGTTCCTCGGCCGCCACGAGCATGTCTCTCACATCCACATCATCCTGGAACGTTGACGACGCTGGAGGGATAGGAGATTCTAGGCTGAAGCGGTAGGGTGCGACAAGTGGAAACATATGGCTTGTCACTAGAGCAGCGTGTACGGCGGGGTGTAGTGAATGAGGAGACTCGCGTGATTGGGATAGCTGAAGCATCGGGGGTTTGCGACGAGTGAGATGTCGGGTAGTTAGTTTTCTTTTCATGATTTATTAATTTATTAGGAAGTCCCTTTTTAAAGAAAATATTTAATACTTCCTTTTATCCATATTACATGCCGCTAACATAGATGTATTAGACACATTTTAGTTCTTCATACATCCATATTAGTGACAAGTAAAATGGATCAGAGGGAGTAAAACATTTAGTGTTTTTAGATTTTGCCGTTGCAACGCACGGGCATGTTTCCTAGTCCCTTTAATGAATATTCTTGGGAAATAAAACTAGCTTTTATGCAAACAAACTTAGAGCTTAGACCAGTACATAAGCCTTACTTTCAGTTTATAAGATGGTTTGCGAGTGCATCCAATGTACTCATGGCGTTGTCCCTGGCTATTTACTTGGCCAGACTATGAGGAGGAATATCTGGAGGAAGGATATGACGAAGAGTACCAGAACTAAGATCATCTCCTAGTCGGCATTGCCTGTAGGTGAAGGCATGGGCTGAAGACGTTAATTCCGCTGCTATCTTGTGTTGTAATAAGAACTTGGTCACTATGACCATTTGTATTTGAATCACTCGTATTGTAATGTCTATGGAACTGGTTACCATCTACGTTATGTATGTCACATAAATGATTCTGGGATTGTGATGGAATACATAACAGGCACCTTGAATTTCTTTAAATTTGGGGGTGTTACAGGTCGACACGGGCGAAGACGGTGGCCTCGCGTTCTATGGCGGGGCGCACCGCAGGGAATCGATGGAGCAAGGCGTGCTCGGACTGGGAAGCCGCACCAATCGGAGGCGCTCTCCCTCCTCGCTAGGGCTAGGTGGGGCTTGCCGACTCGTCGACCCTCACATCCATATAGCCGTCGATCTAGAACGTGCCACATCCAGCAAACCACGGCGACGACGCGGGGCCGGAGCAAGCGACGAAGGAGAAGGACGGGAATGTCTCCGATGGATCATACGAATGATCTGTAACAGAGAGATGGAATGAATGAAGGCAAATAGGACGCAAATCAATCAGGAGAAATCAAGGATAAGGAAAAAGGAAAGAGATCGGATCCTTACCTGTCAGCTCCTGAAATAACGTGTAAGGAGAGACTAAAACATGGGGAGTAGCAGCCGGCGGTGGCACCAAAGCCACCAAGCCCCTCCTGCTCCAGCGTGAGCTCCTCCACATCTACCTAGACCATCTCCTTTCTTCTATAGTCGTGTTACCCCAGAAGAGAGAATGGCGCCTGGATAGCGGCCTCGCCACGCGCCTCATCAGGGATGGAGAGGATGACGCTGATCTCCTGGAATGAGGATACGGGCGGCGACCCATAAGGCAAGAAGAAGGAGGGGATTAAAGAAGTTCGAGAAAGCTGCGCCTCTCCCTCTCGGCGCCTGGCCGCAGCGCGCTCCTCTGGAGCCTCCGCTCGAAGCAGGCCTCCGGAAGCGTCATCTCTGGCTATGGTGATTGGTCTTTAGATTTTTTCTGTAGAGGGAAAAAGGAGAAGGAGGCGGATGCGATGGGCTACTTCAATTTTTCTGGAGGTCTCAGCACCGCTTTGACCGAAGTGGCGGCGATTCGCTCGGTCGTGGGATTTTTTAGGGCATGGTAGAAATATTTGGTACGAACAGTGAGTTAAATGTGGCAAATAGTGATTGGCTAATTTTGCACATAAACAATAATTGACAACGCAAGAAAACCCATCAGCTTTATATATCTCTACTAATAATACGGCTGCGATGCGTCGGTAGGTTCGTCCGTACGTCGCGCTGTTTGGCATATTGACCCCTAAAAAATCTGTATATCAACCTGGAGTCCCTCATCTCTTATCATGTACTACGTCCGTCGCTGGGTCTGCGCGAGCAACAGCCAAGGGGGACGGCAGAGCTAGAGGCGGGACAAGCTTGGAGGGCGTGCGTCGCGCGTTCGAGGTCGAGAGACTGCGGCTGGTGGCGGAGCAAGGCGACGGGATAGCCGAGTGTGTAGGCCGGCGTGCGTCAGAAAGAGGAAGGAGTGGGACGGATCCTTGCCCTTCCTGGCGGCGGCACGGCCAGCAGGGAGGGGCCATGGCTAGCAGCTGGACGTCCGGCGGCGGTGGCGGAGGAGTTAGAGCGGCGGCGCCGGTGGCAGTATGGGGCAAGGTCTCTTCGAAAGATGGGAGGAAGAGATGGAGGATCTCCGCCTCGAGCTCGCCGACTGCTAGCAATCCCCTGCGGCCAGCTTGCACGCGCCGGCCTCCAATCCCTTTCCAAGCTGCCCGACACCGGTGAGGCATTGGAGGCGCCAGCTCTCCCGCGCTTCTTTGGTCCGGTGTTCCAAATTTTCGGCGAGGACAAGCGTCGCTGTGCTTCCGGCGACCACGTGCAGCGCCCCTCCACCATGTGTCCCACCCCATCAGAGCAGAGACCGCTTACAACAGAAAAAGCGGTTTAGAGTTCTCACTCGTGTTTGCCATGTTCCACGCCAAGTTTTTTATCCTACTTTGTATAAAACAGTGTACTTTCTACGAAATTCAGCCCTAAGAAAATTCCTTGCACCACCAAGGAAATTAGGTTACTTCCTGTGAAGTTCTACGCCAAGATTTGGTTTGTCCTACTTTATATAAAACAGCGTAGTTTGTACGAAACTCAGCCCTAAGAAAATTCCTTGAACCAAGAAGGAAATTCAGTTACTTCCTATGAAGTAGAACCACATGGTAGATATCTTACTCAACAGTATGACATAGTTCTCAGTACAAATTTTTGTATATGTTGTCTTAAATAGTTGGCCACTCAGAACTTTTGAACTTTTCAAAGGTAAAAAACAGTTGAACGTTGACATGTGAATATTGTCATTTCAAAATCATAATAATGTGTATGAAGTCAGCTACATATGTTTTGAATCATTGGAAGATTTCTTCACGCAGCCATCTGTGATGGATACATATGTGTTCTCACATTAGGCTTGACTATAAGAATCGTCTAATATTTTGCAGACCGTGACTTATTTTGCAGTTGAAGGGGACACTATAAGTCATGTGCTCTTATTGTTCCTTTGCCATATGTGAATTGTTCTTTTCTGCAGGTATCAAGTATAACTAGAGCCGGACAAAAAAAGTATAACTGGAGCTGGCATATATATATATTGGCTGAAACTAATTAGTCTTTGTGGTAATTTGCAAGCAGATTGATTATAAATTTCCTGTGTCACACGATTGGAAGAGTCGGTGACAGGAAGACGGGATCAACACCGTGTATATAGGTTGTGGGTGATTTGGCATTGGCCTCTTTTAACTGAGTTCAATTTACGCACATAAATATAATATTCCCTCCGATCCATAATACTCTTCACTAATATGGATGTATTAAGACATATTTTAGTGTCTAGATACATTTGTATTGACGAAGAGTAATATGGGCCAGATGAAGTACATCATCATTCGTTTATACTATACATTGATTCCGTTATAATCGATGATACAATACACCTTCTACCAATCTGCATCGATTAAAGTGGTACAGGAGGGAGTATCCATAGCAACGCACGGGTATTGTGCTAGTCTCTACTAATAATATGGCTTGAGGTTGTGATGGTCACAAAATCGTGGTACGTAAAAAAACCGGCTCGAAGTTTTGTCCGTCAAAAGAACCAAATTGTTTTGTACGTAAAGAAAACCGGATGGCCAGCCCATATCCGTACGCTGCCCCGATGCCCAGACGTGTAGGAGGAGAAGTTCATGTCCGATCAGGATGATTTTACAAGACAGATGATTGCCAGCCCATATCCGTACGCTGCCCCCAATGCCCAGATGTGTAGAAGGAGGAGTTCTTATCCGAATGATTTTCCATGGCTTGACGAATCCTCCGCCTAGCGACGTCTAAACCGGGCAAGGACGAACGGGATCACCACGGCCGCCCGAATGCGCATGCCGTCTCCGCTATGAGATCTGCGTCTCTGCCTGAAGAAATTCCCTCCGCCTCGGACATCGACGATGCGACGGCAGCGACAGAGCAGAGCCAGCACATGGCCCGCTACTCGCTCTAGTACAGGACGGCCAACCGCTACAAGAACATGCTGGCGACTACAACGCGTCCCTCGCCTCCCCGGTCGAGAAGCAGGTGGTGTTGCAAAACAGCATCTCCAATCCGGAGGAAGGAGACGACTCGGTGTAGGGATGTAGCGGAAGGGGGTGGGGCTGGACGGCTGGTGTAGGGGATTTTAGGGTTCTCGTTGAACAATGACATACGGGGTCCACAGGTCTAGCCGGGTACGCGGGTTCGCGGGTGCGGGTTTGGCACCCCCATACCCGCCTCTGCTAGACCCGGTGGGTACAATTATTTACCGCTAAGTAGCCCCGTGGGTTTTTTTCTTAACCAAACCCTCCCCATTTAGTGCGGGTACCCATCGGGTTATCGGGTATCGGGTACCCATTGCCATCCGTAATCTCCAATCGTTCTTCTCGATGTGCTCCTCATGAGGTGGATTCTTTCAGGTCTGGTTCTCGCTTTGTTTTTCATTCTTTCCCATTCGCTACGAGATGTGCGTTGCACCCTGAGGTAGAAGCTTGTCTCCAATGAGTCAAATGTTGTAGCAGCGTTAGGTGTCTCCAATATCCAAATTGATAGAGACTCACAATTATTGGTTCAGGCACTGAAGGGTGACAACCAGGACATGGCGTCAATCGGCTCAATGTTCAGAGATATAAAAGCAGAAGCTAGGCTCAGTTCCAGTAATTTAAATTCATGTACTGCCCTCGAGTCTGTAATCAAACTGCTTATATCCTTGCAAATCATGGTTTAAAACTAAACTAGAAGAGTATATTTTCTGGACAGAGTATGCCCAAGACTTTGTACATGTTTTGTGTCCAGCGACTTTGCTGAGCACTGAGAACCAGGCAGTAGCCTGGTGGTATGGGAGCAAGTCTTGCTCTCAGCCAATCCTAAGTTCGAGTCCTGAGGAGGACGGATTTAGGTATCTCACGGAGTCTTCTTCTATAAAAACTGCCATCGGGTGCTAGTGCCTGGGATGGTCTCATTTTCGACTTTGCTGAGCACTCAGTTTAACGGAATCAACTTTCCATTTCAGAAAACACAAAGGATGCTATACGTACTGTCTTTTATGTGGGGTGGGATGTGAACTAATGTACAACAATTGGAAAGATTTAGATGAACTAATACTTTGATTCAGATTTACATGATGACATGCAATAATTTATAGTCAGTATGCTATACAGTATAACATGCCGAATTTCAAATACTGTCAGTTCTCAAGATCTTATTTACTGTAGAACACGGAATCAATTTGTTGGGCAAGCTTCATTATCAATTTTGATGCCTTTACATTGAAGTCGGATGTTCCTAAATGCAGAGAAAAACAAATGATTTATCAAGGACAAATTACATGGTGACACTGCTAACGGGAGCACGTGTGTTGTTAATTTCAGAAGAAGTGATTCAGTTGGTAATGTCGGTTTATAAGTTTGCTCCAATTTCTCCACGGCAGCCAGGGGCGAATCTAGAAAAAAATGGCGATGGGGTCGGCTACTATAAAGCTATGCACATCAAAGTAATACAATGGAGTATTATACCATTTCATATCCATACCATAATATATCGCTAAAAACATCGATGAAAATATGCCTTAATGCTACTCCCGCGGTCCACAATTACTTTGCGTTCTAGGAATATATTTAGGAAAAGGCAATACAAGTGTCTTAAACTTTATAAAGTTTAACAAAATATTTAAAAAATAATATCTACACCTACAATGTAAAATCTATAGTATCATAATTGTTATAGAATATATTTTCGTATTATATGAAATTGATCCATGATACCATGCCCTAGGAGTCCATTTGCTAGTGATTACAGAAACTTGGCAAAGACACAGAGCAGATGCAATTTCGTTTGCTGTCATGGTCGCCGGCTCATCCCGAGTAGCCACCGGCTGCCGTCCTCGTATCAGCGTCGCGATCAATAATGCCGAGCTGCGCCTGAGATGTAGTGAGGAATTGGGGTCTTTTTTTGGGTGCGGCGCTAGGAAGTTGGAGGCGACGCCCAAGGTGTGCCTCAATGTCCACGAGATTAGCGATTGGAATTAGAGCCTCAATCCCTCGGGCAATCACGTCTAGACCATGGGCCATCTTTTGATTTAGCAAGCGCTTTGTCTTCAGCTGGCCATTAGAGTTACTCCTGCTCATTGGGAGTAATAGTTTTAAATCAAAAGATGGGTTGGTGCTTATGCCTTCTCTAATTGGGCTGAGATGGGGTCACTCAATGTTTTGGGCTGGGGTAAGACGCAGGATTTACGTTCACTCCCTTCTTCGTTCCGTGGCGACCATTGGTGTCAGGTTAACCCATCGCTACAACACCAGATTCGCCCCTGACGGCAGCTCGTCCCCCACGGCCCATGGCCTACGCCCCCGCGACACCGGCAAGTACACTTCTAGCGGGACTCCTAACGCCCATCTGCGCCGCCCGTGAGAACGCTCCCGTCGCCAGCCTGATCGCGGCCTCACCTCGAAAGCGGCATTCTGCCACCTGTTCGACTGCTGCTCGTGCAGAGACAGCCAGTCTGACCTCTGCCTTTGCCCTCGCGCGTGATGACTGGGTGTAGGAATTGTGGCAACCAGCGGTTGATAGCAACGGCAGGCCGGCAACGGTGTGGTCTTCTTTCCTGGTTATGAGCATGAGCAGCGCGGGTCTGCACCATGAGGAGGGCTTGCATGGGACGCAGCATGGCCTGAGCATGCTTCTCGCTTCCTCGCCAAGTGTAGCCTGAACCCTGATAAGTGCATGCAGCTTCATATAGGTTTTAATAGAATTGCTATGTTTGGTTGCATGGGACAATTTAGATAATCAGATTCTTGTTATAACTACCGAACATTACAAAAGATCGAATTTGATGTCGTGATAAGGTACGCACTCCTCTAGATCATTACTATGCATACCACAGCTATCTAAATTTCATATCAATTAAAACAAGCACAATTTTTTTTGTACTCCCATGGACCCAAGACGTCAAAGTACTTACAAAAATGGTAGGCTGGTAGACACTAAAATCTACACCCTCAGTTATACTAGGTAATCGACATTTTTTTTGATCGAATGGAGTACCAAATTGACAAGTTATAACGCCTCGTGGGCTCCCTCTTGTGCCAGTACACATCGCTTTCGACATGGACTCTACTCGAGACCACGCTCCCATGGGGTATTACCGTATTAGACATAGACGTCTTTTAGGTATGCCGAGGGCTGCTAAAAACTGAGTCCTAGACCGGAACACCAGCTTGACATCCAAGTGTATAATCTTAATTAAAAATATCTGAATACCACAAAATCTATTATTTTTATATTTGCAAGAACTATTTATCATTTGTAATTTGTTCACCCATTGCATCGTACGGGTATTGTGCTAGTAATAATAGTACTACTAGGGGAACTAATCCACAATAACCGAACAAGGCCTTATTTAGTGGTTCTTTTCTAAACAACTAGAATGGTGGCCCTCGCAAATTCGAAGGGATCAGCTTTAATATATACATAAGTATTAAATATATATTAATTTATGCTATAGTACAAATAAATTTTGCTCCAATTTACCTTCTTCCTGAAAAAATACTTGACACTATAGAAACTGATAGATCATAATCTTATATAAATATGTATTTATGACCAAAATATGTCTAGACATATCTACATTTTCAAGTGCTCTTACGATTAATATGACTCTAGTGGCCATAAATTTCATGGTAAATGAAATATCATGCAAAATTTAATTTAATCATCTTTAAATTGTGGCTGAATGCTGACTTTAGGAGATTTACAATTCTATTAGCAAAATGCTGACAAATAATTTTACTTTTATATTAAATCACTCCATTGTAAGAACACCAAACATAGTTTGTATATATATTTTAGATCAATTTAGGATTGACAAAAAAGTTGGTGTCTTCATATAATAATTTGGATATATCTAGATGACACTTAAGAATAGGAAAAAATATCTATTATAAAAACAAACCCTCAGATTAATGCTCAGATGATGATACATACAATTATGAAGACATAGTAGTTATTGCACCTAATGATAAGGTTCAAGATATCCATACATTTATGAGAATATGATATTTTTGGTGAAGTATATGGTGCGCATTTTGAGTTCATGTTGTCCAAATCAATTTCTTCCTTTCTTCATTGTGTTCTGAAATACTCGACTCCAGTATTAGAATATGTGATGTTATAGACACGTTAATTACATATAAGATGTAACAATGACTCTCTTCTTAACATGTTCTTAGAATTCAAAAACAATATCATGAATTTGTGGAAGTTATGTTTAAGTAGTTAGTTTACTTAATGTCTACTATCTTATCTAGATCATGGTGTACAATGAGGAAGCCATATTTTATAATTTTCTCTATCTTTTTCATTGATATGTTCCATTGCTCAATCTAGTAGTTAATCATGATGGCTACCCACGTGAGTAGTTACTCATGTTAAATGGCTACCGGGATCTTAATTAACCAATATCCGAATCCAGGATGACATCTTTTACAATCCCAATATCCAACTACCATGTTTTTCCCTAGTCGGTAATCAACAATCCTTCTATTTGCACCATATCTATACCACCAAAATACTCCAGGCAAAATATGGATACACATGATCTAAACACATATATAAACAAAGTAAATTACAATGGCATGTTCTCTTAAATCTTGAGTTATAAATTACATCCTTCCATCATGGATCATTAATAGATGTAAAGTTGTTGGAAACCAAATGCAAATGTTGAATCAAAATTTAATACCAATTGTATATTAAATTTACATGCTCCCATGTTTTAAAAATAGATTATTCATGGGCAATCTTAATTCAAAACTAATAGTAAAAATCCTAGTCAATTGTCATAAAGTCTATGATAGCTCGGTAGTTTTGTTGTTTTTCCTAGAGCCGTATATAATAATTATTTTATTTGTCATATAATTGGGTTATAATAGTAATTTTTTTATGTACAACACTACATTGTGCTTTCTTATTTTCCCAATAATTCAAGATTAAAATCTCAAGCCATAATCATGAATATAGAACAACTTTTGGTGTCCTCTTTCTCATAGAGTGCAAAATTTGAACAAATAGTTGTACATATGGGACCCTACATCGTGACAACCATTTTTAATATTAAATGTGTATTGACCAAATAATAGGATTAGCCTGATTATCAACTTTGAAATTGTAATATGCAATCCACTGGTAGGCATTACACATGCCACATATGTTTTTTCTGACATCTTCGGATAAGATTCATATCCATGGTCTCCTGAGATATTCCCTCCATTCTCAAATCTCAAATAAATGTACTTCTAAATTTTTCCATAAGTCAAATATTTTTAGTTTTGACTAATTTATCGGATATCGCAACATATATCACAACAAATTAGTATAGAGTGGAACTATATTTTAATGCAAATCTAGTAATACCAAATTTGTATCATAAATGTTATTACTTTTTATATTAAATTGGTCAAAACTTAAAAGATTTAACTTAGAATCATAGGTAGAAATAAACTTATTTAATGATGGAGCGAGTAGCACTTAGAGAAAAAAGTAGTAGTATAATTGAGCAAGGAGGCAATTAATCCATAGTCGGGCGTGACTCGTACGTATGGTATCAAAAAATTGTAGATTGGATACCGTGATAGAAGAGAAAACGTTGTGCTAGTTAGAGTTTTCTATAGGTACGTCTCTACATGACCCGTGTGAGATTTAGACTTTTCAGATTTTTTTTCACGTTTTACATAGTACGGACCATATAATAGCGTGTCAACTCAAATCAAACTGAACTATGTACACTGTTACGTGACTAATAATCTTTGTTAAATCCTAGACATTAATTTTAGATCTAACAATCAAAAATAATACTAATGATGTGGATTAACGTGGTGTCTCTATTTTAGACCCCCGTATTGTGCTTTTAGTATATAGTAGATAGTAGATAGTAGATCTCCGTTGCGGCGAGCGAGTCAAGCGGGACGCCGGAACATGTGTCGCTCCATCGCTTGTCAAGACCCTCGCGGTTTTTCTTGCGCCTTTTAGACCACGACGGGGCAGTCGCATCACTCGTCTTACCCCGACGCGAACTTGCCGTCCCTTCTCCCGACCATCTTGGCCATACTCGAGACGTTGGAGACCCATCACACCACAGCTCACTGTCACCCTCGCGAACCCTCGATCGGAGCAGAGCAGATCGGCAACGCACGCGATGGACGTGGAGTACGACGTAATCGTGCTGGGGACGGGGCTCAAGGAGTGCATCCTCAGCGGTCTCCTCTCCGTCGACCGCCTCAAGGTCAGGCGGTCTTCCGGCCCTCGCTCTCTTTTCTTCTCACCTCGTTGTCATGCCTGGATATATAGACCTTGGATTGGAGATCTCGCGTACCGAGTTCTTGTTCTTGCATGCCGTTTGGATCCAATTCCGTCTATTTAAATTGAAAATGTATTTTCAAATGTTGTACGTCTTTGTCATGTAAAAGGGCGGGGCGGCGCGGCTCCCACGCTTCTTGTTCTTTTTGTTTCTGCATTGTTAATTGTATCGTGATCTGATTAGATATACTGTACTGTATGGCACTATGTCGTAACCGTATTTGTAGGCACAATTGAATCAGAATCGGAATATTTGCATTTGCTGGGAGAGATCTCGGATTTGCGTTAAAGTCATGTTTTCTGGCAAGTCTAAAAAAAATGCCTCAATTTTGTGTGACATCAGGTGCTGCACATGGACAGGAATGACTATTATGGTGGAGACTCCACATCGCTTAATCTTAACCAGGTAACAGGTCTTTACTTTCTTTTTTCATTGTTTCTGTGATGCCATTTCGATCCTGAGAATGACAGACAATTTGTTTGAGTTGCTGGTATTTAGCAAATGCAGACAATAAATCAGGAATTATTTATTAAATTATGCTGTTGTTCACAGCTCTGGAAAAGGTTCAAGGGTGACGGGACACCCCCTGCAAACATCGGTGCCAGCAGAGACTACAATGTAGACATGGTTCCAAAGGTCTGTTACTATTCCACTTTATAGAGCTCCTTTTCGGAGATACGGATTATCCTTTATGGTTTGGACATCATTTAGGTAATAGATATACATTACTTTGAAACCTAAGTCCCTGAAGTAGAATTAAACTTGTCTCAAGGATTAATAATTTATAATATTGCTCTTTTGACCCACGAGTGTGACCTCACCTCCTTACTAACATCACTATGCTATTCTCACTAGTTTATGATGGCAAACGGTGCTTTGGTCCGCGTACTCATTCATACTGGTGTTACCAAGTATTTGTCCTTTAAATCTGTGGATGGAAGCTACGTTTTCAACAAGGGAAAGGTTTAACCCTCTTTCTCATGGAAGCACACTCTATCATGCATTTAAGACATTTCATCTAAAACATTTCTATATCCATTATGTTTGTTGCAGATCCACAAGGTTCCCTCGACTGACATGGAAGCTCTCAAGTCTCCACTGATGGGGCTGTTTGAGAAGCGAAGAGCAGGGAAATTCTTCCTTTATGTCCAAGATTACAAGGAAAATGACCCAAGTACTCACAAGGGGTTGGACCTTAACAAAATGACCAGTAAAGAACTTATCTCGTGCGTACCCATCTTTACTGCTGCCCCTTTAGCTTGTCTTTCTCATCAAAGAAGTGTAGTTGATGACATGCCTGGTTTGTCAATGTAATAAAATGGCATCCCTGCAAATATGATGTTTGGAAAGTAACTTATGTTTGGAGTTTCGATTTCTTGGGTAATATTATAAATTAGGTGATGATTTTTAGTGAACTAAACTGTATTCCAGAAATTCTGCCTGCACGAACAAGTGAACTAGAGCTTCAGTTTCTTACTCAGTTACTCTGTTAAAGAAAACTGGAATAATGATGTTCCATTTTGAAGTTATTGGTTTTCACGTCAACCTGTGCATGAATAATGTAAATTTCACCCCATTGGAACTCTATGGAAACTGAAAGAAAAGAAAACCTGAAGATATGTGTGTACTACCTGTTTATCCTCAGAAACCCCTTCCATATAGTATCCCTTCGTGGTATGCAGAGAGGCATAAAGTTAGGAAAATTTAGTATCGAAAATTCCTTTAAGTGTTGGCTTATGAGCATGCATTTTCCTTTGGCAATGTTTAAACATATTGCTTTAAACTTTTATTCAGATGCATTTTATATGTTACCAGAATCTGAAGCTATAGCGCTTGATTATGACTCAACTTAATGAGGCCCCTTGGTTCTACTTTCGTGTTTCAGAAAATACGGTCTGGATGATAATACAATAGACTTCATTGGTCATGCGGTTGCTCTTTATAAGGAGGATAGCTACCTGTCAGAACCTGCAGTTGAAACTGTTAAGCGGATGAAGGTGAGTATTTCTGACTACTAAAGCCTATATTGGTATTATTGATACCTTTTGAAAATAATGTCAATGCTAAATACAGATTTCGTGTTTTCTGAGTCTTTTAGCTGCTGAATACTTTAAAACCAGCCTTGCTTGAATTAGGCCCTGACATACTAATGAGCTTCATAATTCCTGCCTGGATTAAACAGTCACTTTGAGTGTATACAAACTGAAAAGAACACCAATCTGGGATGTGTAAGTTCAAGGACAAAACCCTGGTAGTCCACTACGTATTCTTAACTGGGAAACACCGCCTAACAATAATTTTTAGAACTCTAGATAATACAGGTACACATGCTCCACATTAATGTTTCATTGTATAGATTATGGTGTTAGGCTAGTCATAATGGGGAGTATCATATAGTAGTATCATGTATATGATACTTGTATATCATACTACCTTCATAATGCATGGTATCATAAACTAGTATCATATATTTATCATATTTATTATTTTGTAGTATCTCAATATAAATGTGTGTACAAGATTTACTTAATCTTAATGTTTCTCGTAATATGCGCTATGATATAGTATCTACCTATGATACTCTAATCTTCTCTTTCTTCATTAATTAACTGCCACATCAGCATTTGTGTGAGCCTAATTTACATGATACTAGCTATGATACTAGCACTATGGCTAGCCTTAGGCCATCTCTTCGCTTATCACACTACATTGATTGCTACCTAAACATCTTCAACTATATATTGCAGCTTTATGCAGAATCAGTTGCTCGTTTTCAAGGGGGCTCACCATATATTTATCCCCTTTATGGTTTAGGGGAGCTACCACAGGTCAATTATTGTAAATTCTTTTCTCATCTGATTCCAAAAGTTATAAATGTCATAAATATATGATTTTTTAATTTACTTTTCTTGATATAGGGTTTCGCACGGCTCAGTGCTGTGTATGGTGGGACTTACATGTTGAATAAGCCACACTGCAAGGTACAGTACTATGTTTTGAAACCAATAGCATTTCACACATTGTTCCTCTGGTAATTGTGGCATGGTGATGGTTACACCAAATCAACTGCTAAGGTGTTGCATAAGACAACAGTATGGTACAATATAAAGTCAAAGTGCCAGTGTTCAACGTGCACATTACAGTACAAAATTTAGAGGAATAATGATGGTTATAGTTTCAGAATGGGAACCTTGTGACCAACGAGATAAAACTTCCATAGATTGAAGATAACATCTGTGCAGAAACCAGTGAAGTTCTAGTTAGAGAAATTACTGATTAACAATCCGCCATATGGAAAAGTACAAATATTTATACATGAAGTTATGTAAACTTCAGGCAAAGAGTTGAAGCACCACAACGAATATTTACGACGTACTCCCTCTTTCCAATGAATAAGGCTTATATTTTATTTTTTTGAAAAGTCAAGCAAAGTAAAGTTTGATAAAACTTTTAGAAAAAACTATTCACAACTATAATGTTATGTAGATATCATATGAAAATATGTTTCATGATATATCTAACAATATAATTTTTTTAATGTACATGGTAATGATTTTTCTAAAAACTAGGTCAAACTTTACATAGTTGGCTTTTCAGAAAAATATATAGGCGTTATTCATTGGAACATAGGTAGTATGTAACTGGTGAAACTTTTTGTGTATTCAGGTTGAATTCGATGATGACGGGCAAGTTTGTGGTGTTACGTCTGAAGGGCAGACTGCAAAATGTAAGAAAGTTGTGTGTGATCCGTCCTACCTACCAGAGAAGGTAATACCATCCATTTCCATTATTTGAACAAACAGATTAACTATGAAGTACTGTCCCTCTGCTGCTTCCATTATGCCATATATTCCCCACGACTGTTTAAACAAGGTATAAAGTTATCTATGACAGAAATTCTACAGAAGAAGTAACTGTACATCAACATCTTACAGTCATGTTAAAAAAAGGAAACATGGGGTGTATAAGTAAGTTTTGCAACTGATAATAATTCTATGCTATAATAACAGGTGAAAAAAGTTGGAAAAGTTTTTCGTGCAATTGCTATCATGAGCCACCCGATACCAAATACTGCTGAATCTCACTCAGTACAAATCATAATACCGCAAAAGCAACTTGGCCGCAAATCAGACATGCAAGTATTCCATACATTATTCCTCACTTTTTATTCATTCTTAATTGGTGATTTAAAATACATTTCTTAACTTGTCACTTTTATGGTTTTTATTAAGCCATGTTATCCATATCAGGTATGTTTTCTGTTGTTCCTACTCTCACAACGTTGCATCAAAGGGAAAGTTCATTGCATTCGTGTCAGCACAAGCAGAGAGTGAAAATCCAGAAACAGAACTGAAGCCAGGAATTGATCTTCTTGGGCCAGTGGATGAGTTATTTATCGACACATATGACCGATATGAACCTGCTAATGATCCATCTTCAGACAATTGTTTTATATCAACAGTAAGTTTTTGCCCAAGATTTAGCAAACAATAAGGCTATTTTATAGATTTGTTTGAAGTATCTTAACTTAATTTGTTTCAGAGTTATGATGCCACAACACACTTCGAGTCCACAGTGATGGATGTTCTTTCCCTTTATACAAAGATCACCGGAAAGGTACACTTTTTTTATCAAAACCTTTGTGCAATCTCTGCAGTGGATTGGTGTCGCCTTTTGCCATGTTTTAATTATATTGAGTTACAAATGTGTTCTGACTAAATTTTATTATTGTTTAGTTCTATACCGACCTTAGGGTCTCTTTGACCGAAAGAATGTCCATAGGATGATTGAGAATTTGGGATCATTAGGAAATTTCTACGCTAGTTAATTGATTTGTATGACCTAGCTAGACCTTCAAAGGATTTCTTTGCACTGCATTTCATAGGAACTTCCCATTGACTCAACCTCTTAGAAAGCTCCATTTATTTTTCCTGTGATGCAATCAAACAACCTTTGGTGCAAATTCAATCTTATAGAATTCAAGTAGGCAAGACCAATACCGCATCTGTCATGGTTCAGTGTCGTCATATAAAGTATTTGTGGTAGTAACTAGTAACATCTAGGGAAGGGAAGAGGACTACAATGGGCCTAAGCGGCCACCCAATCCAAGCAGCCCCTTTCCACCGTGCAAAAATCTGAGATATTAGAAGCAAAAAAATAAGAGTACTGCATCAAAATCTCAAAATGTTTATTACTAATCGCTAATAGAATAAATGAAGGCAACATGTGCTAGGAGTAAACTTACATTTGTTTTTCTTACTGACTCCTCTATCCCTAACTGCTTATTCTAATCGACAACCCATTTTATCAGACGATTGATCTCAGCGTGGATCTAAGTGCTGCAAGCGCCGCTCAAGATGATTTCTGAACTGTGAGATTTATAGGCTGCTATATGGTGCATTTTTTGAAAATGTTTATGGTTTTGTTTTTTTAATTCATATTAGGTTTACGATTCCACTCCTTTTTTTGAAACTATGATATCTAAGCTTTAATTTGTAAAGTTATACAATGTATGTTATTAGTTTCTTAATTTTGTATTTGGTGGTCGATAGTATGTTTAGCTTTTGAAGGCACTATCAATTCGGTTGATATTTTACTGTAATCTTTTATAAGACACAGTTGATCTCATGAACATAAGAAGGCATGTTGAATTTCTTTCACCGTTTCCATTTGTTGCCTCTTTTGTTATTAGTACCAGTAATGAAAGTATTGGAGAGCTCATGCATTTATTCATAGAATACACATAAAAACTATCAGGTGAAAGACCGGGCTCGACCCGCTCATCTATACAGGTTCAGTCCGGATCTCCTAGCAAAAGCATTATTTCATCCCCTAATGCAAACGTAAACAAAAAGTGTGATACTTCTTGACCAAAACATAAACTTTGTATTCCCATGAAGTATGAGGATAACATATACATGTACATGTGTAAATAAGCCTCGCGCCGCTCCCGTGGTGACTTGGGAGGCAAATTCTAGCCGCCACCCAACTCTTCCCCTCCTCCCCTCGCCGTTGCTAGAGGATGCTGGCGGGCTAAGCCCTCGCCAACGTATGGCAGTTGTGTGGCCCTCATTCGTGTGTGGTGGTGCGTAGGCAGTTTCCAGGAGGTCGACATGTGGCAGTGGACGCTTGCGAAGGCGCTACAGAGATGGTGACCAGCCGCTGGATGTGCGTGGTGGTGATCGTCCAAATCTAGGCCACGAGGGCCCACCCTAGCATGTGATAGCCCCTTTGCCCCATCCTAGCATTCTCCCTCCTCCCACCCCTTTGGGCTAGCACAGGTGGATGCTTCAAGGTAGAGCACTAGACTGGCAACCTGCGGTAGCTGCTCTGCTGTACCCTAGAGATTCCTGGCGGCAAAGGCTGCGATCTAGCACGGCGCTGGCCATGGTCGGGGGTGGCATGATGCAGGTAGCTAGCCCTAACGGTGCCACGTTCCTGCTCGATGCGCTCCCTGGTGGTGGTTTGTGTTGTGGCGTTGTGCTGGCTGGTTCCTCTTTCCTTCTATGACAACGTTTATCAGATTTCCTCCCTATGGTGATGGTCTTTACCAGTGACCAAACTACCTCGCTAGCATGGCGACAACCATGGTCCGTGTCGGCGCACTACAAATGGCTGGCCCTAACAGTGACACCATTGTTAGAATCGATCACGTTACTGTACGAAGCTGTAACCGTACGTGACTTGTACTCTGTAACTTTGTATCTGTCAAGTAAATAAATAGAAGAGGTGAGGGGCCTGAGACCCTCATGCAATACCCTAAACATTACGATCCTATTCTGGTATCAGAGCCAGAACCGAACCGCCGATGCTCTGCTTTTTCCGTCGTGCTCGAGTACGTTCAACTCGTCTCCTCCAACACGAGTTCGATCGATCCGCCTCCTCCAACGCGATGACGTCCAGTGAACTCCAGCCCTCCACCGTCGGACTTCTATCTACTTCTTCATCCGCGATGGCTCCTGTCGGGATCGCGGCCTCCATCCCTGTCCGGCTAGACTGAGAGAATTTCATGTTGTGGAAGGGCCTCACCTTGCCCAACCTCTCCGGCGCCGATCTCCATGGCCACCTTGATGAGTCGGTGGTCACGCCGGAGAAGACCATCACCGAGGGCGAAGGTGACAAAGCCGTGGTCGTCCCCAACCCCGTGTATCATCGCTGGTGGATCCAGGACCAGAGGGTCCTTGGCCTACTACTCTCCTCAATGGAACCTGAGATCGCATGCCAGTTAATCGGCTGCAAGACCGGCACCGCCGTGTGGACGTCTAGTGGACTTGTTTTTTCCTTCCCGCGACCTATCTCACGTTGCTCGATGCAGCCATCTATGGTCTGGACCGTGGGTCCCCGATATCAGCCTCTCCGTTCAATTATCTGTTCCACACGATTGCTTACTTGCTTTTATTTTTGGAAACCGCTTGCCTTGAGAATGTTCATGGACGCTGCTGATGGGTGGGACCTTGATGTGAGGCTCTCTGAACAAGGAACCTCTTATATGTTGGTAATATTTATGGACGCTGCTGTCGGGTGGGTCCTCAATGTCAGCCTCTCTGAACAACAAACCTGTGCTATAGATGTTGATAATGTTCATGGACACTGCTGTCGGGTGGGTCCTTGATGTCAGCCTCTCTGAACAACAAACATGTGCTATATATGTTGATAATGTTAATGGACCTTGCTGATGGGTGGGTCCTTGATGTCAGCCTCTTTGAACAAGAAACATGTGCTATCTTGATAATGTTCATGAACGCTGCTGTCGGGTGGGTCCTCGATGTTAGTCTCTCTGAACAAGAAATGTGTGCTATGTAGAATTATTTTGTTCCACGTGATTGATGGCTACTTCACTTTTATTTTCAAACCCCCTCGTGAATTTCGAGTTTCTCAAGGTCGAGGACACTTCTGACAGGTGGGTCCCAAATGTCATACTCTTCGAACAATAAACATGTGCTATTTGATTTATTTTCTTCCCTATAATTGCTACCTACTTGGCTTTGATTTTTGAACTGCCCCTGAAATTCAAACTTGATAAGGTTGAGGGATGCTGCTGCCGGGTGGGTCCCTGATGTCAGAATCTATGAACAAGAATCGTGCGCTATCTGAATTTTATTTTCTTCCCTGTGATTGCTGGCTACTTGGATTTTATTTTTGAATCCGCCCATGAAATTCAAACTTGTCAAGGTCGAGGACGCTGCTGATAGGTGGGTCCCCGATGATAGAATCTGTGAACAAAAATTGTATGCTATCTGGCTTGATTTTGTTCCCCGTGATTGCTGGCTACTTGGCTTTTATTTTTGAACCCGCCCATGAAATTCAAACTTGTCAAGGCTAGGGATGGCAATTTTGAAGGAATTATGCTCTAGAGGAAAATAATATTGGACTTATTTGCATATTCTGCCAAGTTTATAGTAAGTTTAATGCTATGCTAGAACTATGCCAATGGGAAACATTGACATATGTGTAGTATTAAATGATTAGGAGTCCCCGGTAAAATCCCGGTTTATTGGTTCATTGATCAACTGATGATCGAGGTTTCCCGATCATGGTGCATTACGGCAATTGACAATGAGATCATGCCACTTGTTGATAGTACCATGCCGGACATTACCCACAAAATTAATTGCAACACGATCGTGTCATGATGTTCACGTTGCAATATGAAGAAGTGTCGTAGCTCAGTCCTTAGTCTGTGAGGTTATTGCATAATCACTATTCTGGAAGAAACTCTAATTGCATCAACTGTCATCATGTAACTAGGTGACTGAAAAGGTGCCTCTTGGGTTCTCCGAAGGGGTAGGTAGAGGAGCATAACCAAGAGCGGGATTTGCTCATCTGCATGACAGATATGGTACTTTTTGGGCCCACTCGGTGAGAACACATCAATGTTGTGCAGCATGTGAGTAGGTCACGGAGATGGACTATCACAAAGGAGTAAACAGCGTTAGCCGGTAATAAGATCGAACCAGGTATTGGCGAATACCAAACGATAAGATCTTAGGCAATGCTAATATCAGCGAAGAAAAGGGAATAGCTTATTGACATTTACGGTTCAACAACTAAAAGAACTTCATAGAATGCACATGGGTCTTCACGGATTTCCATGATCCGACGGAAGGCCATTTACCAGAGAAGAGTTCGGTAATGTCTGTTGCGTTCTCAAACCGTCGGGTAACACGCTTAAGGGATCACGATGCTAGAGACATTTTGTTATTATTTGGAAACACCGTGTGATGTCATATGAGAGAGGGGAATGGTTCCAAGCTCCAACTAAGTCCGAAATAGTTTTGGTGGAGTCCGAAATAGTTTCGGTGAAATCCGGAATAGCTTCGGTGTAGTCCCGAATGGTTCCGACGGAGTCCGTAAGTGTTTCAGAGTTGCGGGGAATTAATTATGAGTTAATTAATATTAATATGAATTAATATTGATTAAATAATTAATAAATAATTATTTCACTAAATAGGCCAATTTATTGAAAGAAGCCCATTAGGGAAACAAAAAAAGGGGGTGCCTAGCCCTGGCCCAGGCCGGCCAGGGTTAGGGTTTCTGGTAGGGGGGCGGCCCTAGCCCTGGCCGCCGCCGCCCTTGCTCCTCCCCTTGGCCACCGCCTCCTTGTGCCCTGGTGGAGGGGGAAGGGTGCACCGCTCCCCACTATATAAAGGGGGGTCCCAAGAGGTGAGGAACAAAACAACATCCCACGAGCCCTCCTCCACGGCCTCCTCCTACCACCTCCTTGTGCGCCGGCACCTGCCCTGGGCGCTGCCCCTGCCTCTCTCTCTCTCTCTCTCTCTCTCTCTCCTGCATGGCCTCCCGAAGGGCTGCGTAGGAGACGGGAATCACCACCGCGACACGTCATCGTGTTGCGAAGTTTCTGGATCCCTGTCCAAAGCCGTCTACTTCAGCATCTGGGCTGGAAACGAGGTTCCGGGAGTCATCATGGTCGCCGTATGTGTGCGAGTACGCGAAGGTGCCGCTCGTGCAGTGCCGGAGTCGTTGCTCCAAGATCTTCACGACCTTGAGGTGAGCTCTATCATCTTCATCGACAACGCTTGTGCGGGATCGTAATCCCCGCGTTTCGGTCTTCGAGGGTACGTGTCCAAAACTCCTACCATTACAGCATTACTAATAGATAGGTCCTTGGGCAATTTGCATAGCACATAATTTTTTTGTTATTTGCACCGACCCCAACAGTGGTATCAGAGCCGGATCTTTGCGTAGTATGCTTGTACGGTTAGAACGCATCATGTTGATGTGGGCGTTCATCGTCTTATTGTTACCCTCCAACATGTATTTTTTATTATCTATGGCATAGTTGGATAGAAGCGGCCCGTAACCGACATTACGCATTTTATGCGAGACTGGTTCCACACTTGACATACGGAATGCACCGTGAAAAAGTGTCTAGTCAGGTGCCTGTTTCTCCAACTATAGTGGATATGACATCTACAACAGAGGGCCCTTAACGGAGAAATCAAAGCAACAATATGGCTATCAGCGATGTGGTTTCATGTTTGTAGGTAAGAAATGGTTCTTGCACGAAAGCCCTAGAAGCCATGTAAAACTTGCAAACATAGTGGAAACATCTAACTTTGTTTTGCAGTAGGGCGTGTGATGTGATATGGTTAAACGGTAAGTTACGTTGAACATCCGGAGGCTTCATGACGGGCGCCGTGGACTTGGCGCCACACCAGTGGACGGATGGAGATCATGCCAGAGGCTCGATGGATATCAAGCACATCGATGAAGAAACCATATCATATCACGCATATTTACATTTGATGTTTTGTGTGATTTCTTGTTTGTGCTAGTATTAGATACACGATGGTAGCATAGGACAAGAAAATCCCTAATCAAAATTCAAATGAATAGTGTTCTCCCTTGCATGTGCACTCGCCAAGAAAGTTCTTAGCTTTGGAGCCTCAAGTGACGATCGGGGGCACACATATTGAAGTTCGCATACGACGTGGGTACAAGCCATGTATGTGCCGTGCAAATACACTAAGGTTAAAATTGGTGAGCCTAGTATGTACAGACATAGCCTCGGAACACGGGAGACCGAAAGGTCGAGTATGGGTCGCAAAGTTGTGCTATTGACATAAGCACTGTCTACCTTTGCAGTTATATCGCTTCACGTGACGATCAAGAGCTGTGTAATGAATAAGGACCGTGTAATCACTAGAACAATTGTAGGGATGTTGTTCTGAGTGGGAGTTCGTCACAGTTAAATTGTTTAATAGAAATTGAACTCATATTATGAACTTTAGTATTTATATCTTTGCAAATTGTGTAGATGAATGCCCATATCCATTGCACTGCTTTGTTTGAGGGAGAACCACTTAAGCCCGATGGGTCAAACTTCATAGATTGGTACGAACGCCTAAGGAGTTCGCTCAAGAGATCCAATGCATTTTTTATGATAATAGAGCCATTGGGGCCGGAACCGGATGATGATGCGGATGAAGGTGAGGATGATGCGTTCCGTGTTAGACGGGACTATTACACCATAGCTGAATCTGCGATCCTCAGTTCTATAGAGCCTGAGATGAGGGATTGGTTCTACACCACAAAATCTAGTTCGATGATCAGAGATCTTAGGCATCATTTTTTGTATCAAGTGCGGTTGGTGATATATGACCGTCTGGATGAGTTCCATGCACTCAAGATGGAGGAACACACCAGTGTGGGCTTACATCTGGCCAGGATGCATGGAATTCATAGGCACTTGGTTCTGGAGTTTGATCATGGGATACCGGATCCTATAGCCAATGGTGCAGTTCTTCCCTCGTTGCCTCCTAGCTATAGGAGTTTCGTCGAAGAATTTGTAATGGAAGGTGAAATGCAAACTTTTCATGAGCTTGTGGCAAGGGTGAGGTCCTTGAAGGTGGATTGCATTAAATGAGAGATCATGAAATGTTATAAATGTTTCATAAACACTTATCTAGTTTTGAAAGTATGAGGTACTAATTCCAGTTTAATTTGAAAACAGGATCTGCGGAGTACAGTGTTCATGGTGGAAGAACTCATGGAGGTGTTTATGGTGCCTTGGAGATGACATGCTTCATGTTTCGTTGGCACCGATCTTCTTCAACATTTATCTACAAGTTTAGATTTGAATAAAGTTTTGTAATCAGTTTTAAGACCATGTGATCATCTCAAATGTATGAGACAAATTTTATTTGTGTGTAATAAACAAATGGTTGTTTTCACTATGAATAAAGTCTTTATGGATGATTATGAATAAAGTTATTCTCATTTATTCTTGTTGATATAATTGGAGGCATTTATAATATTATGATTAAAGTATTTATTATTTATTGTCCGCGTTTAATAATGATTCAAATTCTTTAGTGAAATACTTATGTGAATTTCATAGCAATGAAATTGAATATATGTTTTGAATTGTATCAACTACATATATGTTTGTGGTAATTTTATATTGATGGAATTATATGAGTTTTTGATATTTCATCGAATTCGCATGCGATCCACACTTCATTTATTTGTAATGATTTAAACACTTCGTGCTAAAGTGTAAAACACACAAGTATTGATATTATGCATACAAGATGTGTAGTATTTCATTAAGTTAAAGAAATCATTATTTTGCGAAATATTAGTTATTAAATGATTTAGTAATTATTCGGATTACTATGTCAAGATTAAATTATTTGAATTGTTAATAAAGAATAAAGAAAGTTTCTAGCTAAGTCAAATTTTAATTGGTCAAAAATGACTAAGTTCAAAGTTTACGATTCGAAAGGAAATTTGACGAATGAGTTCGACAAATAATGCTAAACAATTCAAGTTGTTGAAAAGTTTGCATTAAGATCATATTCGAATGGACATTATTTATTAAAGAAATAAATCATCTAGAGTAGCAATAATATCATTTAAAGTGGCACATAAAATAAACTCAACTTAAAATAAATATGAAGCCATATAAATAATACTATATGAGTTATAGTGTAATTTATAAAAGTTCCCGAATTATTGAGATAATTCAAAATTAGGAATTCTTCATAAAGGTCCTTATAAGATTAAGGACTTATCTTCTGAAACCAAAAGATGCAAATTTGGTCTTGCAAAAAATTTGGTACAATTTAGAGAAAATGTCTCCTAGGTAAAGGTGTTGAATAGAAGAAAGATAAAGGATCAAGTAGAGTAATTGAATTAATCTTTATAATATCAGAATAGCACAGCGGAATAAGTTCTGAAGTGAAGGTCTATATTAGAAAAGAGGATATGATGATGTAGATCATGCAATTAAGTCCTTTATTCGAATAGGATTCATGAATTGAAATTGCGCTGGTTCGAAAGGTGAAATTCATGATTTACTTGTCAAAAGTTTAATAAACTAGTCATACCTACGAACTATGAAGAAAAGATGGCGGACCTAAATGCAAAAATAACTTAGAGTTATAATTAAAGGTTTTATTTAAGAGGTAATTGTTACTAGATCTTATTAAGTAAACTGTATTACTTAATTCTTCAAAATAATATCAAATTATGGGGAAGAAAATAAATCTTCAATGAATAAGACATAAAAACACAATTTGTCTTAAAAGTGTTTCAGACAAAATCATAAGACTGACTACAATGTGTAGCGGTGTTTGAAAGTCTTCAAATTCAAATCAGTTGTTAATAATGGAAGTTCTTAAATCAGTTTAAGTTATGGCAATGTTTAACACATTTTTGAATTAATTCGCATTTAAGGTATCTCAGTTTGATTTAAGAACCAAAGGATTTTTGGAGTAGTCTAAAATTATCGAGATAAACCTATTTGTATTAAACTGAGTGGGAGCGATGAAAAATAGCTTTAATCTCACAATTATATGTAAGAGTACATATTCTAAGTAGGAGCTTAGTTTATATGTAAGAGTACATATTCTAAGTGGGAGCTATGACAAATTCATTTATATGGAAGACATATTATGAATAAGTGCATTTGTATCATGATTATTAATTAGAATTAATAAGTGGTGAAATTGACATCATGTTTAAGGAAAAAATTTAAAAGCATTAAGTCTGAATGTATGTCAGTCATAATTTTGAGAGTTCAGAATGAGCAAAGTCAAAAGGTAGTGACTAAATGACTAGGGAAAATATTGAGTTTGAACTCAATAATGGTTGATAGTAGCGTCTCATAGTTTGCGCTGTCCAAAACAATGTTTTGCATAAAGACAAACAATGCATACCAAGTTCAAATGTTGAAAGGCTGGGTAAAAGAATGATTGGAGAATAATTAGACCAAGGAAAAGCCTATCCTATGAATTCTTGTGAAAGAACTAAATAGGATATTTCTGGAAAAGTGAGAAGTACACTTTGTTCATAAATTTGGGAAATTAACTCCATCAAAGACTAAGTGCAACGAATGTGTGATTGGGACATTGAGATTGCATTTAGGTGATTTCAACTAAATCTACATAAATCAAAAGCTATTCTAATAGTGTTACGTGCAATGCTTGGTTAGAGAAAGTTTGACTTCTAGATGAGTGTGTATCTTTTTAGTATGGTCTATGAGAAAATCGAGGATTAATCAGACACCATTGCAAAACTAGAATACAAGGTCTCACTCTTCTACCAAACAGTAAACTTAAACAAACATCATGAGATGATAATAGGGAGCCATAATGAATTGACAAGTTTCAAAGAATATAAAGATCTGATATGTGCAGATCTCGAAAGATAGGTCCACATGCGTGCATGATCAAAAGACCATATGGATGAATATAAACACCAATGAAACACCATCTCACTAGTATTACATCCATCAGAGTGGTACAACAGAAACATCGCAGGTCCACGATATATCTATAGGATTACAATTTTCAGCATACAGAAGATCTTCAGAACCTCCTCAACTGGTAGAGGTTTAGTTCTGGCGACTACAAACGGGAAAGAATACAAGGAAGACTCAACTAAACTACAAGTAATGCAGTTGGCTGACTACTCAACTACATAAATACCTAACTACTTAGGTTCTAGGGTTAGGGAACTGTTTCCCTTCTATTCCTATTCTAGGTTTCCACCGAACTTGATATAGTTGTCGACTCAGTTGATAATCCTGACGTTGGTAGAATGATTTATCTTCATCTTTAATGTCTTGAGGTTGCCTCCAATCTAAGCAAGGGTTACAAGGGAGTGGGGTGAGTAACGAGCGTTACCCAACAAGTTCATATAGAGTATAAGGTGTTTGATGCACTAACTACAGCCTTAGACCCAAGAGTCATTCGGCAATGCAAGTTTTTATAAACATTTCTTCAGGAGGTTGCTTTTATTCTGAAAACTATGCCCGACAGCCAACACAGGGTACTAGTGCCTTGAGAGCACCTTTCCTGCAGCGTTCGCAGCTCCTTCCCAGAATAAGGGTGTGGGGATCCCGGATTACCCATCTGGAATACCCGATATGCATACAATTCACGATCCCATAATCAGTGTGTCGTGAATCCACGCAGGGCAAGTTTACAACTAAGCAGCGGATACCAAACAACATAGATGACCCAGGTCATGCCTACTACCCTACAGGCAACTGACTGGGAGACGTTCCTAGTTTGCATCGGCGTCGTCGAACTCCTCACCATCGTCCTCATATCCTTCTTCATAATCTGACCAAGTTAATAGCCAGGGACAAAGCCGTGAGTACATTTTGGAATTGTACTCGGAAACCATCTAAGAGGAAGTGTTGACATGCAGTTTGGCTGTAGCAAGGATATGCTCTAGTCTAGTTTATTTTCAGAAACACGATTTTCTCGTGTCGATATAGCATGTCCAGAACCATGTTCTATGACATCTCTATATCGTTATTAAAAACATTTATAAAACAATTTTAGTAAAATCTCTAGGAAGGGGGTAACCCTTTTTATTTATAAAACCAGGTCAATCACACATGGCCATCTCCAATTATAAAACCCGGTCAATCACACATGACCTTCTCCAATTTCCCCGGCAATACCCTCCAAGTACTCCGAACCTTTCCCGTGCCACGGCAGTACCCTCTGAGTACTCCGTCCGGCACTTTCCTCCATTTTTCTGAAAACCATTTTTTTAAAAACCAAAACTGCATTGGGTAATGTAGTGATCTTTCCAACCGTCCATGACCGAGGACTCGGCTTATTCGAATAGATTTACACTCTGCAGAGGTTGTACACTTTACCCACACCATCCGAATACTCATCGTGTGGGCATCATCCTCGCATAGCATCCTATGCCACGACAAGCTCCCGATCAGAGCCTTTCTCTTATCTACCTTAGTACATGGACCTATCCTATGGAGTATGTACCTCCCCGGCACACGCTGGCAGTCTACCTCCACGTTCGAGCGTAACTCTAGTGCCACGGCGGGAGACCCATAGTGTCTTCCGGGCGGGTAGCCTATTGGCGGGCCCGCTACACTGTTGCCCACCACTTGCAACAACCTGGATTCCAGGGTACCGCATACCCTTATATAGTTGTGAGGTGCCCCATACCAAAGCAAATAAACTACGAGCTAAGCCCTGTCCCATACCAGGGTAATGTGGTTGCACGGGTTAATTGTTCCGAACACTACAAAGAAACACCAATGTTTTTCTTATGAAACCAAACTTGCCTCCAACTCCTGGATGTTCATCCCACCTTGTTTTCAAAATCTCATTTTGGAATCCATCAATGGAATAGCTTCCTATTCCAAGGTTTTCAAAGTCATTTTCAAACATCCTAATTGAGTGTTCCCAACCTAGAGTTTTGCTCCACTACAAGGTTTTCCAAAGGCCATGATGCTATCCATCAAGCCACTAACTCTGGGAATAAGTAGCTGTCAAGAAAAGGGTCATCCATGAGGATGATATCATTTGACTTGTGGAGCCAAGTCGCCAACAATTGTTTATTTAGGGCAATAGCAATATAAAACAATGCATTTTCATAAATAGTAATAAATCATGCAATATTGAAAACTGGGATCAGATATGCAACAAGTTTAGATGGCTTGCCTTGGTCAGCTTGTCCCTTGTCTTCCCCTTGATATCCAAATACTTTCCCTTCCTCGATACTCTTGGTGTCGTTTGAATCTAGCGCCGATAAATAATAGCGACATAAGTATGCAAGCACAAAAAAGCCATACACATCACCACAGCAAACAAAATCACACCAAGCAAGTATCAGAAACAAACAAACACCATACTGAACATCTTCAGGCATTTTTAATAACAATAACTATTTCTACAAATAAAGCAAAGATTTACCTATTAACTAAACCCTAATGGAGCTCCAAACAACAAGCAGACGATTCAATTGGTTGGCAGCATGATACCAACATACCAATAGAAAGGTATAATTTTTATGAATCCAACAAAAGTGGATTCACTCAAAAAGGATTTGCAGCTATTTTCCTATGATTTTTCTAGTGATAAAAACTACTGTTTCAGAGTTAATTCTACCAGAAAATCATACAAGCTCAGAAAAATTTATCCTCTGGTCAGTAGCAAGAACTCACAGTACATGATCACAAAAATTGGTTTCACCCAAAAATACATCACATATTAGGCTCTAAAATTCCCTAAAGTCAGATCTGGTATTAATTTGCAAAAATAACCATGCTAAAAATAAAGACCTAATTGCAACCAGGCCAGTGTCATGTGAAAGGTACTGCAGAAGGCTTCCCTACAAAATTGGATTCGATCCAATTGGGTCTCTGGATCTCAAGATATGGAATTATTAGTGCAATAGACACATTATGCAAAATTAAATGTCATAAATATATCAGATAACATTTTGGCAAACCACTTTCTCTGAATGTTGGGAAAATAGTTCTAGATCAAGCATACAATTGTATCTATTAATTTTCTTTCATTTAACAATTTATTTGGGATTTATTTCTAGCAGCAAGTTTAATAGATCTATAAGATATAAAAAGTATTCGCAAAAAAAACAATATCTTGCGGGCCAGATCTAAATAGTTCTGGGACGAGATGGCGCAAGCCGGCCCAGTTCTCCCCGCGGGAGCGCGGGAGACTGGACTCAAACGGACCGACGAGTGGGCTCCGCCGGTCAGGGGCAGGAGGAGGCCGAAGGGGTATGCAGCAACGCTGTCCTTCAGATTAAGTCGAGATCAACGGCTCCCAGCCATCGTCTTCCTCCAGCCACGCGCAGTAAAATGGAAACCCTAGCGAGATCGGGATCCGGCCAGGGGCTCACCTTGAGGGCTCTGCTGGCTACAACGATGACACGAGGAGGCATGGCATTCGACGGGGACTTTGATGATGGGCGGCACGGTCGATTCTGGTTCCGGGAAGTGGATCTGTGCGTCGGCGATGGCGGATCTTGCTGCGGTGCTCCAGAGGGTCGACGGGCGGAGGAACCTAGGTAAAAAGATGAGCAGGATTAGGTAGATCTCGAGGAGAGGTACATGAGATGGAGAGGGAGAGAGATGAGAGGGGCAGTAGCGATAGCAACATCAACTACAGCTACTTGAAGTTGAAGGTGATGGCGAGCTCCACACAAAGAGGGAAGGCCAGGGGTGGTGTCTCCTTTCTCTGGTGAGTGAGAGGAGTTGGTAGAGGGGAAATGTGGGCGGCTTTGACGGTATGGAGCTAGGGTTTGACTTTATAATTGATAGGGCAAAGGTGTCCGATCTTTCAATGAGATCTTGATATGTCAATTTGTTGGGTGGAGTTCGTGCTTGACGATCTGACTACACGTGCGAAGCTCGTGCGCCAATGCAATCGCTAGGACAATCTCCGGGAGTTACTGATCTTGCGGATGCACGATCAGCCTGACCAGCGAGGGTCTTAATTCCTACCTGAAATCGAGAACAAAGTAAGAACTAATACAGCAATCAAGATATTCCGGATGAAAGATGTATGCTTTATTCAAAAGGTGGGATTCCGAATAGGCGGTCTTCTTCTGGGCGATTGGCCTCAAAAGTCTAGCTCGTAGTTGCAGCAATGGCTAACTTTAGTCTAAACAAAATCTGAGTTCTAATGACGGCTACGGGGGGTATTTGAGGAGGAAAAGGTAGGGGTGCGACCAGCCATGGGTATGGTGGTCGAACGGAACCTTAACAACCATTTTCTCCTCAAATTCGGACTCCTAAAAGTGGTTGTCTTATTTGCTGCGAAAATTACATGGGCCTGGCCCAAAAATAAAAGTGATGCATCACCATATTTATCTAGGGACGAATTTATGAAGTAGCTCTTTGTATATTTTGTCCAAGTCTTCATCCTTCATTATGGTGGCTTCAAAGTTCTGAAATCTCCACTCGTGGCATCTTCTTCCATCCTCAAACGCTTGCTGCCATCTCCATGCATGATCATGCTCCAATGCTTGTCCCTCTCATCCATGCTAGGTCCATCATTCCTAAGAGTAACAAACATATCTAATTTAGGTAGCATCATATTCTCATGTACGTGAGAAAGAGTTCCAAGAAACGAAAGTACCTGATAGTTAAGTTGCTTGGCACGAGCTCGAGTGATAGGTCCTTGTATGTGTTCCGCTGTAGGTGCATCGGGTGTATCAATAGATGGGATGTCCTCATCATGCTCCCCTTCTTGAATTGAAGTCGTCCTCGATGCAACCTCATCTTCTTCACCGAAGTAAGGCCTCAAATCTGCAATGTTAAATGTAGGACTTACTGTACCAAAATCTTTCACAAAGCACCTATAAAACCTAGTGAGGCCAAGAAAACTCCTCACTTGTGTGACCGTCTTGGGCTGCGGCCAATTCTCAATAACTTCAATCTTGGCTGAATCAACTTCAATTCCCTGTTCTGTAACAACATAACCAAGAAAAGCAACTCTATTTGTGCAAAAGGTGCACTTCTCAAGATTACCATACAAACGTGCATCACGTAAAACATTGAAAACAACACGTAAATGATCCAAATGGTCCTCTAAAGATTTGCTATATATGAGAATGTCATCAAAATAGACCACCACAAAACGACCAATAAAAGCACGTAAAACTTCGTTCATCAGTCTCATAAAGGTACTAGGTGCATTAGTTAAACCAAACGGCATTACTAACCACTCATATAAACCGAACTTAGTTTTAAAAGCTGTTTTCCATTCATCTCCTAATTGCATACGAATTTGGTGGTAACCACTACGCAAATCAACTTTAGAGAACATAATAGAACCACTCAACTCATCCAACATGTCATCCAAACGAGGTATAGGGTGACGATATCAAATGGTAATATTATTAATAGCTTGACAATCAGTACACATGCGCGAAGAACCATCTTTCTTAGGTACTAAAATAATAGGAACAGCGCATGGACTAAGAGACTCACGAATATAACATTTGTCCAATAAACTCCGGATTTGTCATTGGATCTCTTTTGTTTCTTCAGGATTGGTGCGATATGGCGCACGGTTGGGCAGCGAGGCTCCTGGAATCAAATCAATTTGGTGTTCTATCCCACGAATAGGTGGAAGTCCAGGTGGAACATCTTGTGGGAAAACGTCCATGTATTCCTGCAAAAGGTTAGCAACCGCAGGTGGCAAAGAAGGAGGCATATCCTCAAATGAAAACAGAACTTCTTTGCAAACGATGGCATAGCATGGAGTAATATTCACATCAAGTTCAGCAAGATCAGATTTGCTAGCAAGTAAACAAGGATTCTTCAAACGAATTTCAGTAGCATGGTTAGAATCAGATTTAGAAGTATGCTTAGGGGGTACAAAATCTGCAGCAATAATCTGATTCTCAATCTTATGTTTTTCCTCATTTTTTAATCTACTAGCTCTAGCAAGATCATCTTTCAAAATTTGTTCGGGAGTCATGGG
The DNA here is from genome assembly GCA_007115705.1 of Dactylis glomerata. Taxonomy (NCBI): domain Eukaryota; kingdom Viridiplantae; phylum Streptophyta; class Magnoliopsida; order Poales; family Poaceae; genus Dactylis; species Dactylis glomerata. The sequence goes on from QXEO01000423.1 coordinate 6,198,911, forward strand.
TTTAAGTCCAATCTTCTTGTCGGCATGTGTAAGAGAATACTGATTAGTTTTACCATTATGTACAGATTCTCTATCAAATTGCCATGGTCTACCAAGTAATAAAGAACAAGCTTGCATAGGTGCAACATCACAATCAACAAAATCTGAATAGATACCAATAGTAAAATGCACGCGTGTAGTTCTTGTTACCTTGAGCTTACGGGAGCTCTCAAACCATTGAATGTAATAGGGATGAGGTCGTTGTCATGTGGGGAGAGCAAGCTTCTCCACCATGTCAATACTAGCCAGATTGTTACAACTCCCTCCATCAATGATGATCCGGATAGCTCTCTCCTTAACAATGCCTCTTGTTTGAAACAAATTGTGGCGTTGATCATGCTCAGCTTTGCTCAATTGCATACTCAAGACACGTTGTGCAACTAAACTCTTGTATTGATCAGCAGTTTCAGCTCCCATTACCTCCATCTCCTTGTCAGAATCAGAATTGGCACCATCACGTGCAGCAATAAGTGCCAATGTATCATCATCAAAATCACTCGCAGAGTCATATTCGCCATCTTCAAGCACCACCATCACACGTTTGGTTCTACATTCTTTTTCGATGTGACCAAACCCAAAATATTTGCGACATTGAATGTCGCGAGTCTTCCCCGTGGAGGCCATGGAAGAAGAACTCCGTGTCGGACCAGCAGATGGTGATGGAGCAGGAGCAGGTGGCGTTCTTGATGTGGGCGTGGTATACCTGGAGGTAGAAGGGCCTGGTGCATCTCCACGAGAAGGTGGAGCTGACTGACGCGCAGACCATGAAGAAGTACGACCTGCAGAATTATTAGGTCTTCTCCATGATGGTTGTCGATCCTGCACTTCGAGTTCAGCTTTGCAAGCAAGATGAAATAAGCGAGTAATAGTGTTGTACTCCTTATAGTCTAAAATATGCTGAATCTCCTTATTTAAACCACCAAAGAAACGTGCAAGCATAGCTTCATTATCCTCTACAATACCACAACGAATCATGCCCATTTGTAACTCTTGATAATATTCTTGTACGGAATTTTTTCCTTGTTCTAAACGAGCTAATTTTTTAAGCAAGTCCCGTTGATAATGTGGAGGTACAAAACGAGTACGCATGGCATGTTTTAGACCAAGCCAAGTAGCAGGAATATTAGCATGATTGACTCTATAATATTCAGACCACCAGATAGAAGCAAAATCTGTAAATTCACATGTAGCAGCACTAACACGCAAATGCTCAGGGTAGCGTAAACATGCAAAACGTTGCTCTACTTCTAATTTCCAAGTGAGATATGCATCAGGATTATATCTACCCTCAAATGGCGGAATATTTAATTTCAGTTTGGCCACATGTTCATCATCACGTACCGGACGCGGAGGTGGACGAGCGTTGCGGTTGTATTGCCGCGGACGTCCAAGGTGCAGGTTGTTGGACCTCGTCCTCCTCGAGCTCGTTTTCATCTTCGAACTTGTTTTCCCCCTCGTGAGCAGCATATCCATCCTGGGTGGCCGCCTCCATAGCGGCCGCAGCAGCTGCCGCAGCTGTAACGGTACCCGCAGATGGCGGTACGAGAGGAACGCGGCGAGCACGTGGTAGATGGATGCCCGACTGTGGCTGTGGTGGTAAACGGGCCAGGACTTCCCGGAACCTGGCGTCGAGCTTGGTGTTGAAGGATGCCTCAAGACCAGCAATCTTGTCCATCGCATCAGAAAGCTTGGAATCAACATCACCGAAGCGTGTGTCCACATCTTGTGCACGCCCCACCAACAGCCGAGTGAAGTGAGCATGCAACTCGGCACTAGTCATCTTTCCGGATCAACATCATCCTTCGTGGTTCCTGTCATGGTTAGCGTAGAAGCAAGCGCAAATATATATACCTACGCACTACGGAATATGGTGGAATCACGCGTAATCCGTCAAGTAGTATAGAAAGCTCTTACAAGTTCTTACCAAACAGGAGGAAGGTGATATGCAACCAGCAAAGATCAGCGACTCCCAAAATTGCACAAAGCAATTACCAGGTGTCGATACAAAGCACGTGCAGAAATATGTGGGGCTGTAGGAAGGCTTATATGGTAGCAAAAACATCAAATATCAAAATAGTAATGCAATGTTGAAAGAATGCTCAGCAACGGTACTGTGCTGGTCCTAGGCTAGACCGTGCTAGAGACGCGAGCCGAGAACACTAAGAAAGTCACGGCGCGACACACCAAGCAGAAAGAAATAGCTCAAAAGCAAGATATAAGTGAAGATCTGCAGGAAATTCCGGGTCCGAAACTTCAGAGGGCAAAAACTCAACCTTCTCGGACTCTTTTGGGAATTCTTAGTGTTCCGATGGCCGCACAGCAACAAAGTGCTGTGGCTAGATAGAACTTTTTGTGCTGAGCATTTTGAGTGGTCGCACATCGAAAACGGAGTTCGTATGCAAAAGTTATGGCCATCTAAGTTTGCTGTCCAAAACTGTCAAAAACTGACGAAACTGTCCAATTCGGACTGATTTCGGACTGGACTAGTAGGAATCGGCTCAAATCGACTAGGATGCAGATTTGACTTTTTTTTTTGGAATTTTTTTTTTGGAATTTTTTTTCCAAGATTTGTTTTTTTTGCTCTTCTACTTCCTCTTGCCTGGCAACCGAAACTTAACTTACGGACTCTGAAAAAGGCAGGGATGAAATTGGGAGGAACGAACAAAACCTAATGCGAAGGCGGTGGCGGAAGTATATGGCGTGGTGGTGGAAGGATATGGTGGAGGAGTGGTGCAAGCGTGCGGCGGCGGCGTGACTAGCGTGATTCGAACTCGTAACTCTAATGGAACAGACACTAAGACCAGCAACTCGACACGCGGATGCAGACACAAATTCAACGATGCAAACTGGAATGACAATGCAAAGGCTCGCATGGTTGATGGGACTAGATGATCTAAACCCTAAATGTATTTTTGGCTTTTTTGTGGTTTATAGGTATGAACACAGATGCAATCTAGACTATGAAAACAGTAAATCTCACCGAGCAACCTGAAATCTGATACCACTTGATAGGGCAAAGGTGTCCGATCTTTCGATGAGATCTTGATATGTCGATTTGGTGGGTGGAGTTCGTGCTTGACGATCCGACTACACGTGCGAAGCTCGTGCGCCAATGCAATCGCTAGGACAATCTCCGGGAGTTACTGATCTTGCGGATGCACGATCAGCCTGACCAGCGAGGGTCTTAATTCCTACCTGAAATCGAGAACAAGTAAGAACTAATACAGCAATCAAGATATTGCGGATGAAAGATGTATGCTTTATTCAAAAGGTGGGATTCCAAATAGGCGGTCTTCTTCTAGGCGATTGGCCTCAAAAGTCGAGCTCGTAGTTGCAGCAATGGCTAATTTAGTCTAAACAAAATCCAAGTTTTAATGACGGCTACGGGGGGTATTTGAGGAGGAAAAGGTAGGGGTGTGACCAGCCATGGGTATGGTGGTTGAACGGAACCCTAACAGGCCTTTTCTCCTCAAATTCGGACTCCTAAAACTGGTTGTCTTATTTGCTGCGAAAATTACATGGGCCTGGCCCAAAAATAAAAGTGACGCAGCACCATATTTATCTATGGACGAATTTATGAAGTAGCTCTTTGTATATTTCGTCCAAGTCTTCATCCTTCATTATGGTGGCTTCAAAGTTCTGAAATCTCCACTCGTGGCATCTTCTTCCATCCTCAAACGCTTGCTGCCATCTCCATACACGATCATGCTCCAATGCTTGTCCCTCTCATCCATGCTAGGTCCATCATTCCTAAGAGTAACAAACATATCTGATTTAGGCAACATCATATTCTCATGTATGTGAGAAAGAGTTCCAAGAAACGAAAGTACATGATAGTTAAGTTGCTTGGCACGAGCTCGAGTGATAGGTCCTTGTATGTGTTCCGCTGTAGGTGCATCGGGTGTATCAATAGATGGGATGTCCTCACCAATAATTTTCGAATGTGAGCTCGGCTTAGGGTTGGTGTCAAGCATGCAATTGGGCAGGATGGCGGTGCTCTGCGGTGCGGCGTCGTGATCTGGGTCTAGAAAGGGAAACGAGAATGAGCGGTGTGTGCTGAAACGAGCATAGAAGGCGTGGTCGAGTCCGCAGCTGCAGGTGTTTGATAGCGCCCAACGACGGTGGGATCAACGAGAGTACAAGGTGGGACTGGGGAGAGTGTTCTGGCACGATGCCTTGCTCGAGTTCGTGAACATAATTGAGGTCCGTTTGCCGCAAGGCTCGAAACGCGTGAGTGCCACCACCCGGTCATAGGCACAAATTGGGCGGCATGACTGAGCGCGATTGGAGAGTGCCCGGGCGCAGGTAGCGTGTCCCAGACGTTGTAGGGTTGCAGGGGCGTCTAATGGCGTGGTTTCAGAGGTTGTCTCGGCCTACTCCTTCCTGACCAAGCCATCACGGCCACCGAGAGCACGAGGGAGGAGAGGGAGTTGGGAGAGGTCTAGCTCGAGCCTCTGAAGTGTAGGGTCAACCTGCTGAGCTAGAGGGGCGCATTACCTGGTTGGAGGTCGTTTGGGAGATAGGGGTGTGAGAGAGAGGTGAGGGAAGATCTTGGCAGATTTGCAAATCGGGTGCCTCACAACCTCCCCAATGAAGTGAGACAAAAGTGGCACTGTAGCTAGGTCAGCATGTTGCATAAGTGAGGGAGATGAGGCTGGTGCTCAATGCGTCTCCCTCTTGCTGATTAGAAAAAAATGGAAGGAAGAGGGGATGTAGGTTAGGGCTTTGGTTTGAATTTAAATTCAAATGAAATTTGCAAATGTTGGAAAGGTGTAGATAGTGTTGGTATGATTTAAAGTTAAGACTTGAATATATAGGGATGAGGGGTTATGCCAAGTGGCATGAGCTTTGATCACCAAAAATTTATATTCTGAAGATTTGGTCGAAATATGAGGAATACTAGATGGTGAACAGCTTAGACAAGTAACCATCTAGAGCTTTGGGTCACGGATGTGGTTTAGGAACGATCTGAAATTAATTTAGAGAGATAAAATATAAATATGGCTAATTAGCATGTGATCCCCAAGCTTTCGGTGTGAGAAAGATTCAAATGTATCCATGCAATAGCATGTGATGATGGAGAAGAGAGATACAAGGAAGTTCTCATTATAGAGAGGAGTGATAGTGAGTGCTAAAAAGTGAATCAAACGCTTAAAGAATTATAGAACTAAAAGGGTTGGAAATAGTTTTGACTAGAGCTCAAAACCATGTCACATTTATTAGAGCAAGGTTCCATATTACTCTCATGAGTGCATGGATGGGTCAAGAAGAAAAGAAATTGGGCACAGGAGGATCCCTAATTAATTAATTTTGAAATCTAAAGGTGTGGTCAAAATGGTATCCACAAATGACCAAATGGTCACTGATCTGATTATGATCAAAAATAGGATTAAAACAATTAGCAGGTGGTATCAGATGACCAAGTGGTAATGGAGGGAATGGATTACTAGATTACAAGGATTAGTTCTAGGAAGGTGCATTTCCATGGATAGAAGATATGATCTTAAAACAAGTTTCTAAAAGTTGAATCTGGGTCAAACTTGGAGTTTGGATGATTTTGCATTTTAGCTTGCCTCCTTGGTACCTATGGACTTCTCTTGGATGCTATCAAACATAAATAAACTTCTACAAGCATAATATGATCTAAGGGAAGTTTCTCCAAGCAAAGCAATCATGCACACAAGAGGAGGTCAAACAAAGTCAAATATAGCCAAACATAGTCAAACTCAGGTAACATACATCATAAGAGAGATGGTCTGAGCAAGTGCTCAGTGGGGTTCATGCCTTCGAGATGGTTGAAAAGAGTTTTACTTAAATAAGTAAAATCTTTTGCAGTGGTGTCCAAGATATAGTGGAGACATAAACATCTCCCGCATATAGTTTTCTCAAAGGTGTTTGAAAACCATTTTCTAAAGGTTTATAAATAGTGGTTTTATAAAATAGTGGGATCACAACATTATGTCCCGGTAGTTTTAGAAATACTTAGTTTTGGTAAAGCTCTTGTTTTAAAGATAGGCCTTGGCCCCTGTTTTTGGGAAATTAAAAATATTTTGTAAGAAGAGAGGTGCCAAGATACTTTGTTTTACAGGGAAAGCTAGAATCACAAAGGGTGGCATGATCTCATGAGCACACTAATTGTGTTGGTTCACAAGTTGGTCCAACATTCAACTCTAACAATCAAGATCAACATAGAAATCAAGGCAAACATTCACAAAAAATTTATTGAGAACTAAAAAGTTTTCATTGGCCCTCATTTTTGCCTCACTAAACTCTACCTAACCAAGGTTAGAAAAGTTGGGGTGTTACAAATCTTCCCCCCTTAAAAGAATCTTGTCCCGAGCTTCCTAAGAGTAGAAGTAGAGAGGGGTAGAGGCTAGTGTTAGAGTTAGACTTTAACGGTTGCTCTTCGTACTCACCGATGATACCCTAAGCTGCGTCGAAGACTTGCTTTTGCCAAGGATGTGTGGATTGACTTCATTTGCTGAAGTTCATGGCCGAAGAATTGATGCTGCCGAGAGTACCTTGTCGAAACCTTGTCGAGACACTTCTAAGGTTAGTGCGGAAGTGTGCCCGAAAAGATTCTACGAGAGTCAGAGGGTTCTCATCTCGCAATCGAGGTCTTGAAGAGTTGAGGCTTCTTGGGTAGCTTTTGTTGGCTTGGGGTCATTGCTCCTTTCGAGTAACTTGAAGGAGTTTTCAAACCTTGGTGTTGCTCCTTGGATTTTTGTGTGTGTTGATGTAGACCTTTAATCTTGACCTTGTAGTGTTCCAAGGATTGTAGAGAACAACATTTATGATTTGGTCTTGAATGGCAAGTCAGATCTATCGACTTAACCCCCTATGCTTCCTAACTACCAAGGCGCAGGTTAGTCCTAATGGAAACCATTCTTCTAGGTTGTCTTGTGCTGGAGCTGAAATCACTTCAGGTGGCAGCGCACCACAAACGATGTGTCTTCCAGTAGTCAATGATCTATTTCTTCATGTCTTCGGGTTGGTGGAGACCAGTGAAGATCTTCTTGCTTCTCCATCTTCTTGTAGCCTTGGGGATCCTGAGGTATATTGGGATACCTTGAGTTGACTTCATCTTCCAAGAAATCTTCATGTGGATTCCTACCAGTGGCATAAGTCAATTTTGGTTTCAAACCCGTCAAAATTTGAACGAGCGAGTGAGTTTGTTAGAAAAGTCTTTACTTCTTCTCGTTGCTACCTCCATTGGTATCTCCTAAATGTAGAGTCAGTATTGTTGGCTCGATTTTGGAGAGTCTTCACTCTTCTATTTGCTTGGTGGATATCAAACACGTGAGTCTTCGGCTCCAAGTGGCAAAAACGTGCTGAACTGCAGAAGTTAGGCTTGGCTTTGATACTACTATGCTCAATGTTAGTTGGCTTGTTAGAAGTTTAGCAAGTGTTGGCGTGTTAAGAGAGTATCATCAATGTTAGCGAAAATCTAGAATTAAGGTTAGACGATCCAGGTTAGTGAACTCTTTGTCTTCTAGAATTCCTTTGTAGTACAGATGGGTCTTTCTTCTGCTTCCTTGACGTTGTAGAGAGGTCTTGATGAAGCTTGAAGCACATAGCAACACTTGTTGCACCTGATCTTGGGTATGTGTTACGAAAAGAGTTATATTCCACTAATATCAAAGTTGGAGTTAGAGTTTTACTAATAACTTATGTATGCCACCCGAGCTGACATAAATAGATGGGAGGGAAAACAAATTTTAGAGAGGTTAGGCCAAAAAGGCCAAAAACAAATTCTAGTCAAGCAACTGAGTACTTGGTCCTTGACGACTGCAAAAGTGCAAGTCCAGGGAGGAACAAGGTCAACTTCTCGACAAAGCAGTCGGTGTCAACCAAAGGCAAAATACTTGTCTACACTTTTATCTCTTTGCAGGTGGAGAGGTTTGAAGATGTCCTTCTGAATATCTGCTCCATCTTGTGCTGCTAAACTTCAGGTCTATTCGCGGTACAACGTCCAGTATTTAGATTTTGAAGGGGATGAGATAAGATAGTAAAAGCAGTGAAAACTTTCGTAATAGGAGAGATAAGATTAGCAGTTTTTGAAGAGGTGAGAATAGTATAAGCCACTATATTGGCTATTTAGAAAGATAAATTTTGCATTTAGTTTGACCCAAAATACTATTTTTCCTAATTAACGCCCATGCTAACTAGCGTCTCCTAAAGTCAGGATGGCTCTGATACCAACTCTGTGGGGATCCTGGATTACCCATCCGGAATACCCGATATGCATACAATTCATGATCCCATGAGTGTGTCGTGGATCCACATATCCGAGTTGATAACAGAATTACATCATCCATTACATTAACAAATAATAAACTTACAACTGGTCACATGACCAAGCTCGATAATGCCACGCAGGGCAAGTTTACAACCAAGCAGCGGATACCAAACAGCGTAGATGACCCACGTCATGCCTGCTACCCTACAGGCAACTGACTGGGAGACGTTCCTAGTTCGCACCGGCGTCGTCCAACTCCTCACCATCGTCCTCATAACCTTCTTCATAATTTAACCAAGTTAATAGCCAGGGACAAAACCGCGAGTACATTTTGGAATTGTACTCGCAAACTATCTAAGAGGAAGTGTTGACATGCAGTTTGGCTGTAGCAAGGATAGGCTCTAGTCTAGTTTATTTTCTTGAGAAACACGATTTTCTCGTGTCGATATAGCATGTCCAGGACCATGTTCTACGACATCTCTATATCATTATTAAAAACATTTATGAAACAATTTTAGTAAAATCTATAGGAAGGGGGTAACCCTTTTTATTTATAAAACCAGGTCAATCACACATGACCATCTCCAATTATAAAACCCGATCAATCACACATGACCATCTCCAATTTCCCCAGCAGTACCCTCCAAGTACTCCGAACCTTTCCCGTGCCACGGCAGTACCCTCCGAGTACTCCGTCCGGCACTTTCCTCCATTTTTCCAAAAACCATCTTTGTTTCTTAAACCAAAACTGCATTGGGCAATGTAGTGATCTTTCCAACCGTCCATGACCGAGGACTCAGCTTATTCGAATAGATTTACACTCTGCAGAGGTTGTACACTTTACCCACACCATCCGAATACTCATCGTGTGGGCATCATCCCCGCATAGCATCCTATGCCACAACAAGCACCCGATCAGAGCCTTTCGCTTATCTACCTTAGTACAGGGACCTACCCTATGGAGTATGTACCTCCCCGGCACACCCTGGCAGTCTACCTCCACGTTCGAGCATAACTCCGGTGCCACGGTGGGAGATCCATAGTGTCTTCCGGGCGGGTAGCCTATTGGCGGGCCCGCTACACTGTTGCCCACCACTTGCGACAACCTGGATTCCGGGGTACCGCATACCCTTATATAGTTGTGAGGTGCCCCATACCAAAGCAAATAAACTACGAGCTAAGCCCCGTCCTATACCAGGGTAATGTGGTTGCACGGGTTAATTGTTCCGAACACTACAAAGAAACACCAATGTTTTTCTTATGAAACCAAGCTTGCCTCCAACTCCGGGATGTTCATCCCCACCTTGTTTTCAAAATCTCAATTTGGAATCCATCAATGGAATAGCTTCCTATTCCAAGGTTTTTGAAGTCATTTTCAAACATCCCAATTGAGTGTTCCCAACCTAGAGTTTTGCTCCACTTCAAGGTTTTCCAAAGGCCATGATGCTATCCATCAAGCCACTAACTCTGGGGAATAAGTAGGTGTCAAGATAGGGGTCATCCATGAGGATGATATCATTTGACTTGCGGAGCCAAGTCGCCAACAATTGCTATTTAGGGCAATAGCAACATAAAACAATGCATTTTCATAAACAGTAATAAATCATGCAATATGTGAAACTGGGATCAGATATGCAACAAGTTTAGATGGCTTGCCTTGGTCAGCTTTTCCCAGGTCTTCTCCTTGATATCCAAATACTTTCCCTTCCTCGATACTCTCAGTGTCGTTTGAATCTAGCGCCGATAAATAATAGCGACATAAGTATGCAAGCACAAAAAAGCCATACACATCACCACAGGAAACAAAATCACACCAAGCAAGTATCAGAAACAAACAAACACCATACTGAACATCTTTAGGCATGTTTTAATAACAATAACTATTTCTATGAATAAAGCAAAGATTTACCTATTAACTAAACCCTAATGGAGCTCCAAACAACAAGCAGACAATTCAATTGGTTGACAGCATGATACTAGCATACCAATAGAAAGGTATAATTTTTATGAATCCAACAAAAGTGGATTCACTCAAAAAGGATTTGCAGCTATTTTCCTATGATTTTTCTAGTGATAAAAACTACTGTTTCAGAGTTAATTCTACCAAAAATTCATACAAGCTTAGAAAAATTTATCCTCTGGTTAGTAGCAAGAACTCACAATACATGATCACATAAAATTGGTTTCACCCAAAAATACATCACATATTAGGCTCTAAAATTCCCTAAAGTAAGATCTGGTATTAATTTGCAAATATTACCTTGCTAAAAATAAAGACCTAATTGCAACCAGGCCAGTGGCATGTGAAAGGTACTGCAGAAGGCTTCCCTACAAAATGGATTCGATCCAATTGGGTCTCTGGATCTCAAGATATGGAATTATTAGTGCAATAGACACATTATGCAAAATTAAATGTCAGAAATATATCAGATAACATTTTGGCAAACCACTTTCTCTGAATGTTGGGAAAATAGTTCTAGATCAAACATACAATTGTATCTACTAATTTTCTTTCATTTAAAAATTTATTTGGGATTTATTTCTGGCAGTAAGTTTAACAGATCTATAAGATATAAAAAGGAGTCGAAAAAAAAACAATATCTTGCGGGCTAGATCTAAACAGTTTCGGGCCGAGACGGCGTAGGCTGGCCTAGTTCTCCCCGCGGGAGCGCGGGAGATCGGACTCAAACGGAATGACGAGTGGGCTCCGCCGGTCAGTGGCAGGAGGAGGCCGAAGGGGTATGCAGCAACGTTGTCCGTCGGATTAAGTCGAGATCAATGGCTCCCAGCCATCGTCTTCCTCCAGCCACGCGCAGTAAAATGGAAATCCTAGCGAGATCGGGATCCGGCCAGGGGCTCACCTTGAGGGCTCTGCTGGGTACGGCGATGACACGAGAAGGCGCGGCGTTCGACGGGGACTTCGATGATGGGCGGCACGGTCGATTCTGGTTCCGGGAAGTGGATCTGTGCGTCGGCGATGGCGGATCTTGCTGTGGTGCTCCAGAGGGTCGACGGGCGGACGAACCTAGGTAAAAAGACGAGCGGGATTAGGTAGATCTCGAGGAGAGGTACATGAGGTGGAGAGGGAGAGAGACGAGAGGGGCAGTAGCGACAGCAACATCAACTACTGCTGCTTGAAGTTGAAGGTGATGGCGAGCTCCACACAAAGAGGGAAGGCCAGGGGTGGTGTCTCCTTTCTCTGGTGAGTGAGAGGAGTTGGTAGAGGGGAAATGTGGGTGGCTTTGACGGTACGGAGCTAGGGTTTGAGTTTATAACTGTCGAATGTGAGCTCGGCTTAGGGTGGGTGTCGAGCATGCAATTGGGCAGGATGGCGGTGCTCTGCGGTGCGGCGTCGTGATCTGGGTCTAGAAAGGGAAACGAGAACGAGCGGTGTGTGCTGAAATGAGCATAGAAGGCAGGGACGAGTCCGCAGCTGCAGGTGTTTGATAGCGCCCAACAACGGTGGGATCAACAAGAGTACAAGGCGGGACTGGGGAGAGCGTTCTGGCACGATGCCTTGCTCGAGTTCGTGAACATAATAGAGGTCCGTTTGCCGCATGGCTCGGAACGCGTGAGTGCGACCACCCGCTCGTAGGCACAAAGTGGGCGGCATGACTGAGCATGATTGGAGAGTGCCCGGGCACAGGTAGCGTGTCCCAGAGGTTGTAGGGTTGCAGGGGCGTCTGATGGCGCAGTTTTAGAGGTTGTCTCGGCCTACTCCTTCCTGACCAAGCCATCACGGCCACCGAGAGAAGGAGGGAGGAGCGGGAGTTGGGAGAGGTCTAGCTCGAGCCTCTGAAGTGTAGGGTCGACCTGCTGAGCTGGAGGGGGCGCATTACCTGGTTGGAGGTTGTTTGGGAGATAGGGGAGTGAGAGAGAGAGGTGAGGGAAGATCTCGGCGGATTTGCAAATCGGGTGCCTCACAACCTGCCCAATGAAGTGAGACAAAAGCGGCACTATAGCTAGGTCAGCATGTTGCATAAGTGAGGGAGATGAGGCTGGTGCTCAATGCGTCTCCCTCTTGCTGATTAGAAAAAAAATGGAAGGAAGAGGGGATGTAGGTTAGGGCTTTGGTTTGAATTTAAATTGAAACGAAATTTGCAAATGTTGGAAAGGTGTAGATAGTGTTGGTATGATTTAGAGTTAAGACTTGAATATATAGGGATGAGGGATTATGCCAAGTGGCATGAGCTTTGATCACAAAAAATTTATATTCTGAAGATTTGGTCGAAATATGAGGAATACTAGATGGTGAACAGCTTAGACAAGTAACCATCTAGAGCTTTGGGTCACGGATGTGGTTTAGGAACAATCCAAAAATAATGTAGTGAGATAAAATATAAATATGGCTAATTAGCATGTGATCCCCAAGCTTTCGGTGTGAGAAAGATTCAAATGTATCCATGCAATAGCATGTGATGATGGAGAAGAGAGATACAAGGAAGTTCTCATTATAGAGAGGAGTGATGGTGAGTGCTAAAAAGTGAATCAAACGCTTAAAGAATTATAGAACTAAAAGGGTTGGAAATAGTTTTGACTAGAGCTCAAAACCATGTCACATTTATTAGAGCAAGGTTCCATATTACTCTCACGAGTGCATGGATGGGTCAAGAAGAAAAGAAATTGGGCACAGGAGGATCCCTAATTAGTTTATTTTGAAATCTAAAGGTGTGGTCAAAATGGTATCCGCAAATGACCAAATGGTCACTGATCTGATTATGGTCAAAAACAGGATTAAAACAATTAGCAGGTGGTATCAGATGACCAAGTGGTAATGGAGGGAATGGATTACTAGATTACAAGGATGAGTTTTAGGAAGGTGCACTTCCATGGATAGAAGATATGATCTTAATACAAGTGTCTAAAAGTTGAATCTGTTAACACCAGTGAAGATAGGGTCAAACCTGGAGTTTGGATGATTTTGCATTTTAGCTTGCCTCCTTGGTACCTATGGACTTCTCTTGGATGCTATTTAAACATAAATAAACTTCTACAAGCATAATAAGATCTAAGGGAAGTTTCTCCAAGAAAAGCAATCATGAACACAAGAGGAGGTCAAACAAAGTCAAACTCAGGTAACATACATCATAAGAGATATGGTCTGAGCAAGTACTCAATGGGGTTCATGCCTTCGAGATGGTTGAAAAGAGTTTTAAATAAATAAGTAAAATCTTTTGCAGTGGTGTCCAAGATATAGTGGAGACATAAACATCTCCCTTATATAGTTTTCTCAAAGGTGTTTGAAAACCATTTTCTAAAGGTTTATAAAATAGTGGTTTTATAAAATAGTGGGATCACAACACTATGTCCCGGTAGGTTTAGAAATACTTAGTTTTGGTAAAGCTCTTGTTTTAAAGATAGGTCTTGGCTCCTGTTTGTGGGAAATTAAAAATATTTTGTAAGAAGAGAGGTGCCAAGATACTTTGTTTTGGAGGGAAAGCTAGAATCACAAAGGGTGGCAAGATCTCATGAGCACACTAATTGTGTTGGTTCACAAGTTGGTCCAACATTCAACTTTGACAGACAAGATCAACATAGAAATCAAGGCAAACATTCACAAAATTTTTATTGAGAACTAAATTTTTTTTGTTGGCCCTCATTTTTGCCTCACTAAAATCTACCTAACCAAGGTTAGAAAAGTTGGGGTGTTACAAAGGGGTAACATGTCACATCCTTTTACACTCTGTAGAGGTGTGTCAATCCAAAATAGATCAAAGCCTTGTTGCAAAACCGGGCGATCTTTCCCGTCCACACTTCCTTGGTGTGGGGGCTAGTCATTGATCCAAGCCATTCACTGTCCTTCTCCGCACAATGCATGCCCACCCAATTCTGACAAGGAGGTTTAGCCCCTGATATTCACCCCTCATGATGAAGTACCTAGGCGCCCCTTGCAGACCATCATAGACACCAGTGGCCGTGGGCACTAAGGGGTCCCACCCATGTGCATGTATTCTCGCAAGACATACAACGAACGGTAGCTGAAGTGACCATTGACATGCGAACGGAAGAAGATACAGATGACTTTCCCATGCCATTCCAAGTCTCTTGGACGATATGGTTTTTACGGCGCAAGAATAACTGTGGCATTGGTTATTAACTCCTAGGGTTTACTTTCCCGTGCAAGTGGAACCTCCACCACAACAATCTTACCGTGGTTCCACCTGCCAGCAATCCTAGGTTACCACCACTCGGGTCGATAACCAGCTAGTCATGTTAATTATGAAAAGAGAACTTTTTCCTTTTAGATGCAGTAGTAATACCACAGGTATAAATTTGCAAGTAATTTGATAAATATAATCAAGAGATATGAGCAAGAGTGAACTTGCCTTTTTGACTGCAAGATTATGCAAGTCAAGGTCTTCGATACGTAAGAAATCCAAATACTGAAATAGCACCATCATCTGGTAAAGATGATGTTAAAACAACTTCAGCATGATATGCAATTCATATGCTATGCATCGCTCTAAGCATATCCTAACCCCGATGATTTGTTAATATTGAGTTGTGGTGAATTCTTGTGATGTGTTGCACTTTTAAGTTCAAATACACACACAAGGTTGTTAAGGATGTTAGGTTAACTGACAATTCTTCAAAAGCAGTAGAATAAAGCTTCAAACAAGAGTTATTGCAAAAGATAGGTATAGCAATAGGTGAAGACTTGAAAGTAACACTTTTAAGTGGTATTATGATCAGCAATCAAATAGTTGGTTAAGGACGAGCAAAGCTGAAGTAATTCTTATTTGACAAGAATACCGAGTTAGTCTTAGGGTTGACAACAATCTTAACACTAAATAGAGTTATTTATGTTCAAGCTTAATGGAATGGGGTGTATTTAATTTCAAGGTATCTTGAAAGAATAACATTTGAAGAACATGTTTCTTAATAAATAACAGTTCTACAAATAAGGTTTAGTGTTCTAGGGTTTATCATATTTTGCTATTAGTAATGGAGTAGTTATTAAGTGAGCATATCAAGGAAACAAGCTAAGGTTTATTCAATATTGGAAGAGTTTTAATGAAGCATGTTGAGGTTAGCACAATAATAGTTAGACAAGAACAACTAATGTTGAAGTAAACAATTCATGGTTGATTCCAGGATTGTTATTAAACTACTCATGCATAGATCATTGCCTATTTTAGGGCATAGGAATTGGTGTGATGCTTGTTTGATATGTTCTTTAAAAGAATCACTTTTGAAGAACATATACCTTAATGGATAATTTTATTACTTAAAGGAATGGTGATTAGGTGACTTGTAACACCCCACTTTTTGTAAACCAAATAAAGACCAAGATTTAATGCTTTAATTAGGGTAGATTAAAACTTTTTGTTGAGATGTGTGCTTGAGTGCTAGGGTGTATGATTTCATGTGTGTGTGCATGATTTTATGTGCATGTGTGTGGTGCTATTTAGGTCTTTTTCTTTTCAGATTTTCTTTCTTTAAATCTTGCAAGTTGAGTTGGCATGTGTCTTGTTTCTAAAACTTTTCAAAAACCATCCCAAACTAGGATTCAAATAGAAATCTTATTTTTACACATTTTGAGCTATCATTTCATGTGAACTTGGAGTGATTATTTTTCTCAAAGTTAATCACTCCCCTCAACACTCTAACCCTCCCATCCTGCTAATGCTGATTAGAACCACCCCAGGAAGAGCCCAAGCATGGCTAGCATTTGAAAATTTTGAAAGAAAGAGGGAGGGAGGAAAACCGAGCCATGCGTGCCAAATCTCGCTGAGATCCTCTCCAACTTTCCTCTTTCTTCTTCTCCACTCGCCAGGCGGGTGTCCGTACCCCGTCGACTACCCCAGCCCACCTGTCAGTCTCTGGGGTAAACCCTAGCCGCCTCCATCGCCCTCGCTCTGGATAGGGAACTGGGTCGAGCACCTCGAAGCCCACCCCTTCTCTCTGTCCCTCTGACCGGGTTAGCGCACGTAGCAGGAGCACTCTACCTCGCAGAGTCCCTAGGCGAGACCGTTCGCCCACTCGTGCACCCTCGCCGCCAATTGACCTCCAACCGACGCCAACCACATCACCGCAGACATGACTCCTGCCTCAACCTCATGCTGCTTCCCCGTCGTTTTCGCTCACGCGCGCGGAGAGAGGAGGTAGCCAGGAGCCTTCTAGCGCACGCTTGCTCCCTCTCTCCCCCTCTGACCACGACGGCGCCGCGACCTGTCCCGTCTCCTTTCTGTATAGCACCTGCAGGGCAACGTTGGCCCGGTGAAGGCAAACGCTAGCCAGCACTAGCTAGCGTCCAAAGCCACCGCCCACACTGCCTGCGACGTCTACACCACCGCCCGTGGCCAATGGCGAGGCCGAGACCCACCCCATCTTCTTCTCCTGCTCCCAGCCTACCGTGCGCCACTCCAGCAGTATAAAGCCAGCCCTCTTCTTCTCTCCCCCGTTCTTTCGCTCAGACCGCCCAGTACCACCCCCACTAACCCACCGAGAAACCCCGGAGCGAGCCAGCTCCTCTCCCATGCGGAGAGGGAGCTCAACACCCCCGCAGCACCCGAGGAGAAAGGTGGGCATGGCGACCGTTTTTGACAGAAACTCACCGCCATTTTCTTCTCCCTCTCTCTCTCTCGAGTTGCACCGCACTCACCCGACGTTTTTCCCATGCCCAGGAGCTATTGCTCGAGCTCAACGGAAGCTCACCTGAGCCGTCGCGGTATGGGAACAATGCGGGACTCCCCAGCCACAACCTGCAGCCGCCCAGATCACACCGAGACCTTCTTCATGTCACCGCCGCTGATTCGCATCCCCACCAGCCCCTCCGACGTGCCCTAGGTGAGCATGCCTTCTTCTCCGGTGAGGCTGCATAGTAGCACCGCCAGATTATGGTCGTCGGTGTTCGGGGTGCGTCGGGACCGTCCGATCTCGATCGGACGGGTGCATACCCCTTCGGCTTAAACATCGGTGCGGGTAGGCCGCCGATGGGCCGGTCCAGCTCGCATCCGCCGAGGTCTGGGAGATTCCCGGCCTGTTTTCTTTTTTTTCAGAAATTATTCTGTTAATTAGATCTGCCTGCTAAGTTTGAAAATTCATAGATATTTCCCTGTGCATTCAATTTGTTTGATTCAAATTTCTATGAGTATCCTAGATTATTATCTTTCAGATGGCACTGGTCTCATGCCTGTAGGGTTAATGTAGATAAAGTGATATTTTGTGTAGTTAAATAGGTCCCTTTTCAAGCTTTAATTCAAATCTTGAGTTCTATGTACTGAAATGGTATGATTCCAATTTTCAGTAGTACCTTGATGTGTTAGTTTTCAGATCCCACTTGTTTTGCTATTTTAGGACCTGTGTATTGTCAGTAGTAATTAATATGGCTGATTGTATATATAGTCTTAGATAAATTCTCATTTGCAGTAGATTATGAATTTTAGGGTGAATCCAGTTTCTTTGGATTGTGTTCAGGAAGAGCTCTCCAGAACACTTTTGGGCATAATTTTCTTATGCTCAGAAAATATCTGGGAATTATTTTGGTGTTCTAGTCATAGTTTATATTATTTAATTCATAGTAATTCAACCACTTGCTGTTTTGGAGTGAATCCAACTTTGTTGGGTTCATAAAATTGTTGGCTATCTGCAAGTGTGCTGAGTGTGTTATTTGATCTATATGAAAACCTACATGCTTGATTGAAGTGAAGTGGTGTTGTGATTGCTATGTTTGAAAAACCCTAATTTCTCATAAGATTAGCTTGCTACTAAAAACTTATAAAATCTTATTTTGAATTCTAAACATGTTTGTTTCTGATACTCTCTGGTTGTGA
Source organism: Dactylis glomerata (assembly GCA_007115705.1). Classification (NCBI taxonomy): domain Eukaryota; kingdom Viridiplantae; phylum Streptophyta; class Magnoliopsida; order Poales; family Poaceae; genus Dactylis; species Dactylis glomerata. The sequence goes on from QXEO01000423.1 coordinate 6,216,965, forward strand.
GATGTTGAGTGATGGAATGCTTGTGACTTGTGTATGCATGCTTGCTTATTGTTGCTATTTCTTTTACCGGTGATAGAATCGAACGACACCGAGTACAACGAGGAAGGAGAAGTGTATGAGTACCAGGAAGAAGAAGACCAGGGACTAGCCAACCAAGGCAAGCCATCTATACTTGATGCATATCTGAATCCTATTCACTCACTTTGCAGGTTGCATAAAGGTTTATTAAACTGCATGTTTTTATATTGCTATAGCTCTTGTAGCAATTATTTGTTGGCTCAAGCTCCATAAGCCAAATTGATATCATCCTTCGAGATGACCCCTTTGAACACCTATTCATTATCCTTGCAGTAGTGGCTTGTTGATTAGCAGCAAAGCCCTTGGGAAACTCCTAGTGGAGCCAAAAACTCTAGGATGGGAACACTCAAAGAAAGTTTCGAAAATGTTTTCGAAAAACCTTGGAGTAGTATCTACTCCACTGAAATGTTTTCAAAAGGTTTTGAACAAAGGTAGTTGATCATGGAGGATAAGGGAGTGGTGGTTTTAAAAGAAAAGACATTGGTGATTATGTATTCACCCGGGGCAATTAACCCGTGCAATCACATTACCCCGGTATGGGACGGGGCTTAGTCCGAAGTTTATTTGCTTTAGTGCGGGGAGTCTCATACTATATAAGGGTTTGTAGGACCCCGGAATCTGGATTGTCACAAGTGGTGGGCAACAGTGTAGCAGGCCCTGTGGGGACCCCGGATTACCCATCCAGAATACCCGATATGCATACAATTCACGATCCCATGATCAGTGTATTGTGAATCCACATATCCGAGTTAATAGAATTACATCATCCATTACAGTACCGAATAATACTTACAATTGGTCCCATGACCAAGTATGATATTGCCACGCAGGGCAAGTCTACAACTAAGAAGCGGATACCAAGCAGCGTTGATGACCCACGTCATGCCTACTACCCTACAGGCAACTGACTGGGAGACGTTCCTAGTTTACACCGACGTCGTCGTTCCCATCATCATCTTCACTGAAGTCTTCCTCTAGGTCTGACCAAGTTAATAGCGAGGGACAAAGCCATGAGTACATTTGGATTGTACTCGCAAACCATCTAAAGAGAGTGAGTTGATATGCAGTTTGGCTGTAGCAAGGGAAGGCTCTACTCTAGTTTATTTTCTTTTAAAACCCATCTTCTTGTGTTGATATAGCATGTCCAGAAACATGTTCTACGACATCTCTATATCCTTACTAAAATATTTTATAAAACATTTCTTTTAGTAAAAATCTCTAGGAAGGGGGAAACCCTTTTTATTTCAAAACCCAGGTCAATCAAACATGACCATATCCATTTATAAAACCAGGTCAATCACACATGACCATCTCCATTTATAAAACCAGGTCAATCACACATGACCATCTCCAATTCCTCGGTAGTACCCTACAAGTACTCCGAACTCCATCGTGCCACGGCAGTACCCTCCGAGTACTACGTCTAGCACCATTCTCCGTTTTTTATAAATCATTTTGTAAACCAAAACTGACACAGGTTAAGTATGATCATTCCAACCGTCCATGACCGAGGACTCGGCTATTCAAATAGTTTTACACTCTGCAGAGGTTGTACACTTTACCAACACCATCCGAATACTCATCGTGTGGGCATCATCCCCGCATAGCATCCTATGCCACGACAAGCACCCGATCAGAGCCTTTCGCTTATCTACCTTAGTACAGGGACCTACCCTATGTATTATGTACCTCCCCGGCACACCCTAGCAGTCTACCTCCATGTCTGAGCATAACTCCAGTGCCACGACAGGAGACCCATAGTGTCTTCTGGCGGCTCGGGATATGCCGTGATATGTGTTTCCTCCTTCCTGAAGACAACCCGGATTCCAGGGTACCGCGTACCCTTATATAGTTGTGAGGTGCCCCGTACTAAAGAAAATAAACTATGAGCTAGGCCCCGTCCCATACCAGGGTAATGCGGTTGCACGGGTTAATTGGTCTGGCGAACACTTATACACAATGCCCTTTTTCATAAATCCTCCTCCTCCTTTTCTCCATTTTCCAGAACATATTCTCCTAAAAACATTTCAGTGGAATAGAGCACTTTTCCAAGGTTTTCGAAATCATTTTTCAAAGTCCCATTTGAGTATTCCCAACCTAGAGTTTTGCTCCACCACAAAGTTTTTCAAAGGCTATGATGCTAACCATCACACCACTAATTCTGGGGAATAAGTAGGTGTCAATATAGGGGTCATCCATGAGGATGATATCATTTGACTTGCGGAGCCAAGTCGCCAACAATTGCTATTTAGGGTAATAGCCAGATAAAACAATGCATTTTTATAAACAGTAATTAATCAAGCAATAAGTAAAACTGGGATCAGATATGCAACAAGTTTAGATGGCTTGCCTTGATCAGCTTGTCCCTGGTCTTCCTCTTGATACTCAAAGATTTCCTCCTCCTCGGAACACCCGGTGTCGTTCGAATCTAACGCCGATAACAATTTACAAATAAGCATGCAATCACAAACAATACATACACTTCACCACAGAAAGCTTAACACACCAAGACAAACACCAATGGGTAGTAAAACACATTACTGAACTACTCCAAGTGGTTTCATCCATTTATCCTACTCCAAGATTAATTTGTGATTTTAACAATCAACAAACCCTAATAGGTCTTATTTATCACTCAGGTATTTCTATACACTCAAAACATGCAAACAACATGCAAATATAAAGGTATGATTTTTCTAAATCCAACAAAAGTGGATTCAACTCATTTAAAATTATAAAACTTTTTCTATGAATTATCTAGCAAAAATAGTGGCTGTTCAAGCAAATTAAATCTCAAATATTCTCTTTTTATCATAAAAAAACTGCAAGCATAGGATATGAAAGGTACTGCAGTTCAAGACCACAGAAAATTGGAATCCACTCAATACCTATTATAAAACTTGAACTACAATTTAATTAACACAATATAGAAACAGATTTGTTATTTTTACTGCACGCAAACAGTAGATCCAAATGAGTTCAAACTAGTTGCATATGAAACATTATTTGATAAGGTTTCCAGGGAATTTGGATTGATACATTTTTTATCTATGGAACTCCATATTTGGATTTAAATGTGAAAACGACACTGTTTTACAAGATTAATTATAGATAACTCTACAGGCGAGTAAAAGATATGGGGACAGTTCCATTTGACAGATAACTTATCAAGGAACACGGGAAAATTTGAATCAGGTAATTTGCACTCACGGATAATTTTCTATGGATTATAGAACTTCACTGATTGAAAGATTTTGTTACTGATTTCCAAAAAAAAAACTTACATGGGCCGAGTTAAGCCACTGGCGCAGGCTGGCTCAACTATGGCTGTGACCAGACTGTTAGCATAATCTTGCCCTAGTTAGTATAAGTCTAATTAAAGTTTAACTAGGGAGTCTAAGGTACGTGGTGTAGTTTCCTAGTGTGTTTCCTTGCATGGCGGTAAGTCACGACTTGGAAAGTCCAAGGGTCTAGTCGTGTACGTGTTAGAGTCTGAGTCTGTCTAGGAGTACTTAATCAAGGGTACGTGCTTTAGGTAATAGTAATCCTGATTGGAGTTGGTTTGCATGCCATGGCCGTGTCGTGTTAGGTTCTAGTGTAGGTCGGTTTGGAGGTCCTGGCCTGCTGGCCGTGTATTTATACACAAGCAGGCCGTCAAGTTGTAATACTGGATACCGAGAGTTAAAGAGAAATAAAAGAAAAGTTAGAGCGTGCGATACGCACGCTTGGCGATAAAAGTAGTCTTTGCGTGTATTTATCTAGCTTCATGTGATTGATTCGTGGGCGAATTCTAACAATTGGTATCAGAGCGAGGTCGAAGATTTGAAGCTACGCTTGCCCCGGGGAGGCGGCCCTACTAGCGCCTCGGGGCGGGCGATTGCCAGTCGGCGGAACGACCAGGTGAATATGGCGAGTACGCGGTACGCCGTCGTCCGCAAGGCGACGGGTGATCGTGCTCGGCGGAGCGACACGGAGGAGGCGGCAGGGCGTTGTCGTTGTGAAGGCGGTGGACGAGGATGATCGTTGATGGGAGAGGTGGTGCCGAGGTGTGGTGCTGGAAGTCTCATGAAGATCATCGTCCGGGAGAGTATGTGTCAAGGAGTCATGGGCGTGCAAGTTTGCACATCGTGTCGACGTCAAGTTCGTGAGTCGTCGTTGTGTGCAAGTGCTTGTTTCTGTGAGGATCCATTGCAGGCGAGCGTGTCATGTCGTGTTGCTGTCCGGTGCTAGGTGCGACCGAGGGTCTCGACGTGAAGATGGCGAAGCTCAAGCGTATAGTGGGACAAGGACCAGTGAAGGGGAGTCTCTTAAATGAGGACCTGTCTTTACATGGGACGATGTGGTGATCATCGTTGGCATGTATGCGTTAGGGGTGACTGTGGTGTTACCTGGCAGCGTGACTGGGAGTCTGGATCATACATTGAGTTAATTCATCATGTCACGAATCTGCAAAGGAGTCAAGACCAGAAAAAGAACAAGGATACAACAAGTCAAGATTAGGGAGAGATTGTTAGCATAATCTTGCCCTAGTTAGTATAAGTCTAATTAAAGTTTAACTAGGGAGTCTAAGGTACGTGGTGTAGTTTCCTAGTGTGTTTCCTTGCATGGCGGTAAGTCACGACTTGGAAAGTCCAAGGGTCTAGTCGTGTACGAGTTAGAGTCTGAGTCTGTCTAGGAGTACTTAATCAAGGGTACGTGCTTTAGGTAATAGTACTCCTGATTGGAGTTGGTTTGCATGCCATGGCCGTGTCGTGTTAGGTTCTAGTGTAGGTCGGTTTGGAGGTCCTGGCCTGCTGGCCGTGTATTTATACACAAGCAGGCCGTCAAGTTGTAATACTGGATACCGAGAGTTAAAGAGAAATAAAAGAAAAGTTAGAGCGTGCGATACGCACGCTTGGCGATAAAAGTAGTCTTTACGTGTATTTATCTAGCTTCATGTGATTGATTCGTGGGCGAATTCTAACACAGACTGACAAAAAAAACAAGATGGATGCTTTAAATTTGTGCTACATGCTAGCTGAATACGCATGATCAAGCAGTCAAGCACGAGTCTAGCTAGCTGAACTCGATAGAGATCGACGGGGTCCTCACCGCGGGGAGGTCGGTGACAATGGAGACGACAAAGGGATGGCGAGCAGGAGATAGGCTACTCGACTGGGCGCCTCGGACGAGCTGGCAGAGCTCTCGGCCATCGACATGGTTGAGGGCAACTGCGGTGTCGACGCGGACAAAACCCTGACGATGGCGACGGTCCGGCGAGCTGCAGCAAGAAGGTCATGTCAGGTTACCTAGAGATGTAGAGAGAGGTAGGAATAGAGAGAAATAGGAATAGAGAGAGGGGTCGGAGTGGGGCAGTAGCCTCGTCTCAACACGAGCTGTAGGTCGACGAGCTTCGGCTCGGGTTTTCCTTCGGCCGAGGAAGAAATAAAGCAGGTCTTCATCCTCAGAAGACTGGGATAGGGGAAGGGAGCTAGAGAGTGCAGCTAGGTGGGGAATGGTGTGAAGGCTTGAGCCGCTCGGGTTCAGGTTTTATACCGATGATGCCGGTGTACCATGGACCGAGAGCAGGGCGGGTGGTGCACGGGTCACGACCTGTCCATTGGCCACTGGAGGCGGTGGGGGAGTATCTGAACGTGTGAGAGATGACTTTTGGAGGGTAGCATCTGCCCGGTTGCTGCAAGAGGAGGCATGGTCGTCAAGCCGTTGTTTCTGCCTGCCAGGCGCTCGACGAAATGTCGCGTCAAGTGCGGTGTCCAGCATGACGTACAGAGGTAGAGGTGCGGCGATGCATCGCGTCTAGGGGGGTTATTGATGGATGCCCACGTCCACGACGTGCACTCATTTGAAACCGGAAGCAGACGTGGGGTGGAAGGCATGGATGTGCCCACGGTGGCATGCTCACAACGCATTGGAGGTCGTCTGGGCGATGTGGTGAGAGAGAGTGGGAAAGGGAGTGTCTCAGAGGGAGAGAGAGGTGCAGCACAGCTGAATGACCACTGTCTGGTCGCCTAGGACAGGAAGGTGAGAGAGAGCTTTTCCTCTCCATCTTTTGGATCTCGAGGAAAAATAAAGGAGGGAGAGAGCTAGGGCTGAGCTAGGTGGCTTGAAGGTGGGGCAAATACTCGTGGTTAGAGGTTCTTGTGCTCAAAGTATACTGGGTGGAGGGGAGAGAGAGATGCTGCAGCAACATTGGCAAAATCTTGCCATTTCATGGCATCGGCCACGTACTCCCTCTTCTTGCCAGCAAATGAAGTAAAAAAACAAATGTCCAAAAGGGCAAGGCATGTCTACTAGGATATGCGGGTGCTGATGATGCTTATAGAAAGATTAAAGAATTAGAGGTGGAAATATATATTAGTGTTTGTGATTACCAGGTTTGTATATGTTCTTGTTTATGGTTGACCAAAGCATTGATGCTTGTATATAGATCAGAGAGGTGAGATTGGTGTGGTGGAGATTATCTCCAAATTGGGAAATTACTTGATATGATTTTGAACACCTTATGTGAGTATGTCCAATTTAGAATTGAACTATTAGTTTTTTTTGTGGATACCAAAGATGAGATTTTGAGATGAAACAGTTCTGCTTGCATAACAAGGCATAGTATGGTTTTCTCATATATAATTGAGGCTTAAAATGCAAGAAATAGCTTAGTTGCCATTGACATGGAAAAAGGATCTAGAATGAAGAAGATAATTTGAAAATTAATATTTATTTATTTTTGAATGGAAATGATATGATAAATCATATCATCCATATTTCCTCATTTTATTGGAGAAAGGATGTGTGAAACTTCATGATTATACAAGAATATTCTAGATGACTTTGAGATGGAGTCAGTCCTATAAACAATAGGTATGATCTTGCTTTTGGTAATTTGCTAAGAAAAGTTAATTATAGCCAAGTGGGATTTTTGAAAGAAAATGGAAACAATCACTTTATAAACCTTGGGTAATATTCCCATAATTTCCAGAAACAAGAATAATACCTAAGAGTATTCTCCCTATTTCTGCTATTTTTGAAAATAAGTAATATTAGTTGTGAAAATTACTTTTATAAAATATATTTATGAAATAAAATGAGGGCACATATAGATTGTTGTCATCTTTTATTTTTTGATAAACGTGTGATTTGAAAATAAATACTCCTTCCATAAGAAATAGAGTTTTACGGTTTATAGAGAGAAAAACATCAACATAGGTTTTATTTGGAAAATAGACCGAAAATAATTTATAAGAATATCCCCACTGGCCATTATATAACTTTATGGGTTTTAGATAGGTTAGGCTACATGCCTACCTATAGATCGTAGCTACATACAAGCATCTCAATCAAGGTCAAACGGGGTCACTGTTGCCTGTCAAAACCCACCGGCGAGCAGCGACGAGCAACACGAAGAGCCGGGAGGCTCCCAGAACTGCTGGTGGGCCCTGGTCCCTCGGGCAACGGCCCGCAAAACTCCGGCACACGTCCTGGCTGATGCAAGGGCGTGCCACCTGACCTATACCTGATCAGGAAGGTGATGGATTGCTTCGATTAGTTTCCTGCATGGCAGACACGTAAACATTAAATACGAGCCTCGATCGGCTCTCAGGTTTCCCTGTGAATCGGCTCATGTAGCCGATTGTCCCATGGATCTGCATTGGATCTACGATAACATGGGGTTTTGCTTTATCAATACAAGTCAAATCGATCTACGACAGTTTAACGCTTTCACCACATAATTGGAACATCCCACACGTAATTGAGCCTGGTAGATACGAAAGATAACAGAAAACTAACCCTAGAGGAGGCCAAAAAACCAACGTAGAGTCAATTCCCGGAACAACTCCTCTCGAATTGGCAAACCATATCCTTACGTACTACTGGATCGTTCAACCCGTTTGTGAGGCCTGACCATGCGGATATAAACTAATCCTTGGAGAACAAGGAACAACTATGACAGATTGAATCGACTGAATAAAGATCAAGCAAGATGCTGCCCTTACACCCAAAATAGGTGCAAAGGCAGCGAGATCTCTAGGGGCAGCATGACTAAGCAAACATAACAAAAGCACCGATGCTAGCCCAAACAGATCTATGATAACAGTATTACTCGCCATCAACAAGGCTTCAGTACGAGCAACACCAAATAACACATAAGCAGATGCTGCCTAGATCGCGAGATGCGATCTAGGCAGCACGACGCTTACCTGAAAGAAACCCTCGAAACAAGGGGTGGCGATGCGCCGAGATTGTGTTTGTTGTGAACGTGGTCGTCCTCCTTTCTCAATAACCCTAGGTACATATTTATAGTCCGGAGACTTTCTATCTTTGGAATAAACCTAACAACTCTATCTCTTGTTTAAACCGAAACGTACTCTATCATAATATACAGATACACGGGCAATTAGCCCAAATCCACGCGCAAGGCCGATCCAGCCTCCAAGCCCATCTTGATTACGGCCCATCTCCTATTTGGCCAAAATGTGGCGATAACACATGCCCCCCTGGTTTTGGCAATAATAATTCCAAAACCACTCTGTTTTTTCTTCATCGGGTCACGCGTTGCAGAGCAGAACCGTCATATCGCCTCCTCATCATGATGCCTCGCCTTCTCAACTTCTCCGCAGTACACGATTTGACAACTCTGGCACCACATTCTCGAAAACCGCTATGGCATTGAACCACCTTCCACTATTCCCCTTATTTAAATCATCCGAACCATTTGCATCCTCATTCTTCTCCAATAGCCAAAAAACCTCTTCCTCCGCCATGGCCTCCTCTTCTTCCTCCAACACATCCGGCCTCTCCTTCCAATCCTCCGACTCCGTAACCGGGAGCCGACGCCGGAGCACCCGCCAATGGCGGCGTACGAAGCTCTCGCCCCACAATGGTGGGACGAGAGAGACTGGGACTTCGCCGCCCAGTCAGAGGACGACGAGTCCCTGACCGACGGCGAGGAGACCTCCAACTCCTCGTCGACGGGGAACTGGAGGCGGAGAGCGCCGACGACGCCTGTCCTGGGGCGAGGACATCGGCTCTTCCGATGAGGAGGAAGAAGCAGAGGAGGACACCTCCTCCGACGAATACCCGCCGGTGAAGCGCTTCCGCGCCGGGTCCAGCGAGGACACCGACGACGACGACGAGGACGAGGAGGCCCCCGCTGACAACTTCAGCAGCAGCGGTGAGGACTACGCCGGCAGCAGCGCCGATGACAGCGAAGACGGCGGCGGCAATGGCAACGGCGACGACGACGACGCCCCTTTAGATTAGGAACTAGAGTAGTAGTACTAGTAGTAGATCTCCATTTTGTAAGCAATCGGCTTCATTGTAAACAACCGTCTTTGGAATCAACAAAGCTTGCTTTTCCCAATTTGATTTTGCCGATAGTCAAATAGGTCAACGTTCCAAAAGCCGATAGTAACGAATCGGCTTTCACCATACCACGCTTGATATGATCAACCAAGTCAAAGCCCAAAGAGCCGATGGCAACACATCGGCTTTTCCCACAAACGTTGGCAAGGTCAAACTCGGTCGCTTATTTAGACAAGTCTGAGCGGTCACTTTCCAATTTCAACGGTAACCTGCAACCATCTTCAAAAAGGCTAACTCAGATCTCCAATTGCCTCATTGAACAAATCGGGCTCACGGCGACACGAACCCTAGATTCCCCACCGCATAGATCCATCTCCGCCGGCAAATTAGATGGCGGAATCGTCCAGCGCCAACACAGCGGTCTCCGGTCTGAAGGTAATCCTTAACTGTTCCTCGCAATCCGAGCAGGTGCTAGAATTAATAGCAAACACCTGAATTAATGCTTTATCCCATCATTGAAATTTTAGGTTTCAGACATTCTGCTGCCGCATCCTTCTCTCCCAAATTCTCTCTGCCTTGGCCCCCGTACAGAATCTAGTCCTGCCCATCTGATCTCTTGCGAGGCAAACAGAATCCCCTTCGTAAGCCAAAACTTAGATTTGGATTCTTGGGCCGACTGCTTACGAGCCTGGCCTAATCCTCCCGAATATTGGGTTTCTTGGTACAGTAGGGTAGCCAAAACTTACCAATCCCAATGGGAAACCACGGGAATAGCCGATGCCTTGCTTTGTCATTGTCTCCCCTTGAGAAACATGAAAATCTTCTAAAAACCATCGGCTATTTCTGGTCTGATGCTCTGAACTGCTTCATGTTCGGCCATGGCCCCATGACACCAACTCTGTTAGACGTGGTGATGATTACTGGTCTGGACGTCACATCACCCAGCCCCTCTGCTTTTATGCTGCCAAAAGTCCCCTTCAAGCTTTCTTCCAAAACAGATTGCACGAACTGGGGTGCTTATCTTCGAAGCCACATGAAAACTAAGGGCCCTGTCACAGAGAAAGAACACACGGCCTTCCTCAATTTCTGGCTGGAACATTTCATATTCTGTGGCCCTTCCCTTGCTCCAACCAAGAATTATCTTCCCTTGGCCTACGAACTTGCCAGAGGCACTCAACTTGGCATCGGCAAACTGTTCCTTGGAGAAGTCTATCGATATCTCCAGTTGATGTCTGTCAAACTATCCTCCCACATAGCAGTCAAAACAGGAGGTCCTTGGTGGTTTATTCAACTATGGGCTCAGCTGTACTTTCAAAACCATATCCCAAACTTCCCCCTTTTGGCAAGTTGCACCTTTCCAGATGCCAAAGGGAAGCAGATCCGATGCACCAGCTACGGCCAAGCTCTGTATAGCCTGCCAGGTAGTAAACTGATCCCTCATGAAGCATCCAAGTGGTTCAGCATTTTCTTCCAAGGCCTGGACAATCCTATCTTCTTTCCTTACACGGAGGAATCGGAAAATTTTGAAAATCCAATCTCCTTCAGGCTGGACAACTTTGCCGATGACACTAGCACTCGGCAGCTATTTCCACCGTGATCCGTCCCTGCTTCCTCCCAGTTGGCATGAGCACATCCAACAGAATAATCAAGCCTGGATACGAGTTCTACCAGCCGGTCGTAGCAGCTCGGCAATTTGGCCTTGGGCAAGTACCTCCTCATTTCTTTCTCCACCACCTCACAGAGAGCAGAGCTGACCTGCCCGATTCTCTCACCAGTCAGAGGTGTTATTCTTTCTTCGATGCTCTGACCATCCCAATTCCTAACAACCTCACTTCGCTTCATCAACCGATGGTTTTGAGAACTGGTGGTCGATGTGGAAGACTCATGCCTTCAGGAGAGCTCTGGGACCATTGCTGGAACAGCTCGATGCTGAATATGACATCCCCGTAGAACAGGTACTGCTACTNTGAAATAGGAGGGGTTGCCAAGATAATGCTTTTGCAAAATAGCTAGAAGCATAAATAATGGCATGATCACAAGGGCATAAGGATTGTGTTGGTTCACAGTCTTGTTCAACAAGCAACTCAAACAGACATCCTTAATGAAACAACCTATACGAACAGTCAAGAAACAACATTCCAGAGGTCAACACAAAAATTTTTTGGTTGGCCCTCATTTTTGGCTTACTAAACACTACTTAAACATGGTTAAAAAAGTTGGGGTGTTACAGCTCTTCCCCCTTAAAAAGAATCTTGTCCCGAGATTCCTAAGTGTAGTAGTAAAGACGTGCGAAGACTAGATTAGAGTTAGACTTCAAAAGGTTGCTCTTCCAACTGCTCGTTGACACGTTGGGTTGTGTAGAAGACTTGCTCTTACCGAAGATGTAGATTGTCTTCACATGCTGCGGTTGAGGGCTGAAGAGTTGATGTTGCCAAAAATATCTTGACAAAAACCGTGTCGAGACGCCTTTGAGGTTAATGGGGGTTAAGCTATCTAGCATGCCCCAAAATATTCTACAGGAGTTAGAGGGTTTCTCAGTCGCAATCGGGTCCTGAAGAGTCGAGGCTTCTCGGGTAGCTCTTGTTGGCTTGTGGTCGTCGCTCCCTTCTTTTAGCCTGATGGAATCCTCAAATATTTGTGTCGCGCCTTGAAGCTGGAGGTTCGTGTAGACCCTTCTGTCTAGAGCTTGGAGTGGTATAGAGGTTGTAAATAATGGCGCTCGAGCTTCGGTCTTTCTAGATACTTCAAATTTGTAGACTTAACTCTCTACGCTTCCTAACTAGCAGGGCAACATTACTCCTAACCAGAAGTATTCTTCTGAGTCGTCTCAGGCTAGAGATGAAGGTTCTTCTTTAGCGAAGGCGAGTTGAGGGCTGGATCTTGAAGAGTCTTCAGGCTTCCATTTGCTTAGTGAAGATCAAGCACGTGAGTCTTTGGGCTTCAAGTGGCGATAACGTGTTGAACTACAAAATTTAGGCTTGGCTTTGATACTACTATGCTCAATGTTAGTTGGCTTGTTAGAAGATTAGCAAGTGTTGGGGGTGTTAAGAGAGTATCATCAAAGTTAGCGGTACTCCCTTTAAAAATGGATCCTATGTTAGTGAAGTCATTGTCTTCTAGGAATCTTCTGTAGTCCAAGCGGGTCTATCTTCTGCTCCCTTGACGATATGGAGAGGTCTTTATGGAGCTTGAACACTTAGCAAAACTTGTCGAGCCTAATCTTGGGTATGTGTTGCGGGAAGAGTTATATCCCACTAATATCAAGGTTAGACTTAGACTTTTACTATTAACTTATCTATGCCACTTGAGCTGACATAAATGGATGAGAGGGAATCACACTTTAGAGATGTTTCCTAGTCGGGGTTTTACACACTAGAGGGTTTTTAAGGCCGAGAGGCCAAAACAAGCACAAGCACAAGGTAACAATACACACTCAAGAAACACACGAAGCAACTACAACAACATCAAGAGCACTCAACATACTACAGGTACCAAGGACACCTAACATCTTGCAATACATGGGGTTAGTTTAGTCAACGCAATTGAGCTTATCCTATTATTCCTAGGGGTCAGGTTGGTCGTACTCGTTGACTCCTTCATTTCCTGGTTTCTGGCTTCAGCTGAACCTTGATGGCGGTTGTTGGTGAAGCTGCAGTGTTGTTGAACTGTTGATGTAGAGTTGGGAAGTGCAGATTTGCAGGTCTTCTTTTCTCGCATCACATTGATGTGAGTTCTTCGGAAGGGTCATTGAAGTTCTCCATATGTGGCAATGTCTCGTGACAGACCTAAAAATTTCTAGTCAAGCAATTGAGTACTTGGTCCTTGGCGACTGCAAAAATGAGAGTCCAGGGAGGAACAAGGTCAACTTCTCGACAGAGTCGTTGGTGTCAACCAAAGGTAAAATACTTATCTACAATCTTCTTTCTTGGTAGTTGGGGAGGTTTGAAGACGTCCTTGCTCTACCTGGTGTTGCTAAGCTTTGGGTCCAATTGGGTTACAACGTCCATTAATTAAATTTGAAGGAGATGAGACAAAATACCAAGCTGTGAAAACCTTGGCAATCAGAGAAGATGAGATTAGAAGTTTTGAACATATAAGAAGAGTATAAGCCATTCCATTGGCTTCTTAGGAAAATAAATTTCGTAATTAGTTTTTACCTGAAATACTATATAAGGGTTTGTAGGCCCGCAATCTGGTTCCTACAGTGGTGGGCCAGTGTAGCCACCTGTGGGGACCCCGATTACCCATCAGAATACCGATATGCATACAATTCACGATCCCATGATCAGTGTTGTGAATCCACATATCCGAGTTAAAGAATTACATCATCCATTACAGTACCGAATTTCGGGGGACAGAAGTCTCTGTTCCGGCACCCTGCCAGGACGGGGAAGTGCCCCCGGAGCCATCTCCATCGACTCCATTGCCTCCACCGCCGTCTCCATTGACTTCATCGCCATCTCCATCGACGTTGCTGTCTCCCATGATGAGGAGGGAGTAGTTCTCCCCCGGGGCAGAGGGCTCTATCGGTAGCTATGTGGTTCACCTCTCTCTCCCATGATGTGATCTATATGTGATCGTGAGCTTTGTATCTAGTTGAATTGGTAGATGCTATTCTTCATATATTATGCTACTCCAGAGCTTTATTATTGTAATCTCTGGAGACACCTTGTACCATGATGTGAAGGTGATAGTGTGCGCATTATGTGTGTCTTTTTGGCTAGTGTCTCTATGAATTGTTGGTGTTTGTTGGAACCATCTAGTGCGCTCAAGGTGATAGTGTGGGGCAATCTAGTTTGGGGAAATGCAAACTTTGAGGATTGCTTCGTAGCCCTATGCATGATTACTGTTTGTTACCCATTGGAGAATAGTTTAGAGTGGCATAGTGAAGATAGTTATTTATGTGTTCAATTATGTTATCTTTGTTGAGAGTGTTCACTAGTGAAAGTATGATCCCTAGGCCTTGTTTCTAAGCATTGAAACACTGTTTACATTCAGTTTTGTTACATGTTTGCTCGCAGCAATATTTATTTCAGATTGTATTTACTACTTATAACCATCTTGTATTTTACTATCTCTTCGCCGAACTAGTGCACCTATACATCTAACAAGTGTATTGGGTGTGTTGGGGACACAACAGACTTCTTGTATCGTAATTGCAGGGTTGCTTGAGAGGGATAGCTCTGACCTCCTCCCTGAGTTCGATAAACCTTGGGTGATCCACTTAAGGGCTGTTGTTCTACAAACCTCTGCACTTGGAGGCCCAACACTGTCTACAAGAACAGACGCGTGCGTAGACATCAAGCTCTTTTCTGACGCCGTTGCTAGGGAGGTAAGGTAAAAAGTTACTTGTGTCCTCGTGTGTGAGTGCTCAAAGTTATTTCCTTTAGATTCTGCAATTATATCTTTTTGTTTCTTGTTTTATTTTCACTAGTTAGGCTTAATGGAAAACAAAGAGTTTTATAGTATTTTTCCTGAGTTAGGATCTGAAGTGTTTGAAGTGAAAATTGAAAAACTTTGGAGCTTTATTCGCATGCTAATAGCAATGTTATTTGTATGAATTCTTTGAACACCGTTATTGCTAATGATATAGAAAAGTCTAAGCTTGGGGAAGCTGGTTTTGATAAGCATGATATTTTTAGTTCCCCAGCTTTAGTGGAGAAAAGTTGCTCTGATAATATTTTATCTCCCATATGTGATAATTCTAATGATGTTTGTGATCCTCATCCTTTTAAAATACCTATGAAAATTGTTGAACATGCTATGAATAACTGCTATTTAGGGGATGGAACTGTTCATCCTGGTGATCATTTGCTCTTTATCTTACCTATAAGATTGGAGTTGGTGAAGGCACTTTTGCTATACATCTTTTGGTTTCCGAAATTACCCCTACCAAAAAAATGATAGATATCCTCCATCTCAAGGCATAGTAGTAGAAAAATAGGAGAGATTTAATAGGGAGTAGTTATTATCAATCAACCATTGGTTTGCATGCGGGAGATATAAAAGGAAATGGTCATGCGGAGGTAGTTAATAGAGAGAAATTAAGGGAAGGACATGCATGCATGCAAGGGCATGGAGGGAAAGCTGTATATTTTTTCTCTCCACCGATTGTTGCCTAAATAACTGCGCTGAGATTTTTACGCCCTAAGCCTTAGGATGGAGGGAGTAGCAAACAACGAATCGTAACATTAATTGGGCCATAATTTTCGCTAATCAAGGTAATCAATCACTCTGCCATAATTTTTGGTAATCAATACGTCCATAAGATTACACAAAACAGATCGCCGTCGACGTCCGTCGGGTCCTACCAAATCTTGAGCAACGCCCGCGGCACCGCGGCTGCCATGACGACGCAAGGATGGCCTCAACCCACCCCGGATGTCTGGTTCTGCACAAGCTTCTCTCCTTCTATTCCACACAGTCTGTCATTCTAGAAAAAGTACTTTCTAGCCGTGCGTTGCTACGGCCTACATAACTATTTTCTAAAAAAACACATTGAGGTAAAAATAGTGCGAGCATTTAGCTGATGACCACACAGTCCGTCATTCTAAAAAAAGTATCTTCATCATTGCCGTCATCTTTGGCTATTAAATGCACCTCATATAATTTCTATTCCTTTTGCAAATATAGATGAATAAAAACCTTTTGTTATCGTACAAATACAATATGGACGAAGTGATGAATGAAAACTACCCACCCTATTTTAACAGAATAGATACGCTACCGAATTATAGTTTTCTATCAAATTACTTTATAGTAAAGTAAATTATAATATTTTTTAAATATTATGTGCCTATTTCGATATGAAGTTTCATGCATATATTTATATTTGCAGCAAGAAAATACTTATATAGGCCGCAGCAACGCACGGGCATTTAGCTAGTACATGAATTATGCGAGTTGTTCAAGTGTGCAGGTATTTCTACAAGTGAAGTTAAGAGGAAGCTATTCTCTTTATCACTAAAGGGTAGAGCTGCGGAATGGTATAAGATGCTGAAGGATGGCCGATCTATTGGCTGGGAGGAAATTGTACCTCTCTTTTATTCTAAATTCTATCCTTCTAGTGAGATTCATAAAGATAGGAATTATATTTATAATTTTCACCCTCATGATGGAGAAAGCATTGCCCAAGTGTGGGGAAGATTGAAGTCACTAATGCTCAAATGTCCCATTCATGAGCTTCCCCGCAATATTGTTATTAATAATTTTTATGCAAGGCTTTCAGGATATTACAAGGACTATCTAGATGCCTGTTTTGAGGAGTCTTTCACAAGCAAGGAGGTTGAAGCCAAGTGGGATCTACTTGAAACAATTCAAAGCAATATCGAAGATTGGGATTGCAACAAAGGTAAAGGATCAGGTATAAATTATGAGTATGATTGCATTAAGTCTTTCGCTGAAACTGCTGATTTTCAAGAGCTTAGTGCTAAATATGGTCTTGATCCTCAAATTATGGTTGATTGCTATAGAGCCTTTGCTTCCCATATTAATGTTCCTAAAGGAAATTGGGACGTGTATCATGAACCTTTTAAAGACACTTGCATGGAAAGCGAGATTGTTATTGATGATTGCAATAAACATGCTCAAACTTCTGAAAGTACTATTTCTTATAGGCATGTTAAGTTTTTTGGAGCACTTAGACCTTGTGAAAAGAATCACATCAAAGAAGAATATTGTATCCACCACAGGAATGAAGAAACTAGAATGTGGGACAGAGATCTAAATGAGCTTGGTGAAAAGGTTTGTGCCCTCTATCCTTTTATTTGTGAACTTTGCTATAAAGTGGGTCATTTTAATTTTCAATGCACAGGCCATGATAGTAACCTTTCTAATCCAATGAGCACTGCAAGTTTGTATTGTGATGACAAGATCACCCCCAATCAGCATGATGACCTTACTTTATTTTTGGGGTGTGAAGAGTTATCTAGAAAAACTTCTTTGGTAGATATGAGTGCTTTTGATATTAGTAGCATCCTGCATGGTTGTCATATTTATTGTGTTACTGATTGCCACGCAAATATTTACATACAAAATGTTATAAAGGATGATGCTTTACCAAAATATGATAGGACTAATATGTGTTTTGTTCTTATTAATGAGAAGGAGGAATCCTCCAAAGTTTCTTCTATCATTTCTGTTAATAGACCAGGATATGTGGAGAAGCTTCCTTTCAAGCCTCTCCCTCCTAAAGAAGGGAAGAAGAAGAAGAAGACGAGTAAAAGGAGAGAGGAAACGTATCTTCCCCTAAGCATATTGCTCCTATTATAGTTTTTGATGAGTCTGAACTCGATGATGTTCCTATGCCTGTTGCCTATAGTAGTGATCATGATTGGGAAAATCACACTACTTTTGATATTGAAAATCTTTTTGGTACCAATTCTGAAACTTATGAGGTTAATAATTGTTGTACTATTAGTACTATCCATGTTCCTTCCAGTTATGATATGTTTCCAAATGAACACACTTTGGAAGATAGCTATTCTATTGCTTATAGTGATTACAATGATGAGTATGATATTTTTAGTCCACCTGCTATTGAGGAGAAACCAAGGTATGATTACAATATGCCTCCTATTTTTGATGATTATGGTGATGAGAATAATATTTATAGCTATTTTGTTGAATTTGCTCCTACTATGATTGCTAATAATGACTATGTTCATGTGGGGAGTATTAATTCTTTTATGCATGCGGCTCATGATAAGAATGTTTTATGTGATAGTTATATTGTTAATTTTATTCATGATGCTACTGAAAGTTATTATGAGAGAGGGAAGCATAGTTTTATGCATCTCAATATTATTAAGTTTCCCCTCTTTATGTTGGAATTTTTTAAGTTGCACTTGTTTTGCCTTCCTATGCTAGTTGCTTTGTGCTTTCGTGACTTGTCCTTTTACAAGACTCTTTTTCATAGGAAGTGGTTTAGATTTAAATTTGTTTCGTATTTTCTTTTTGATGCTCTCTCTTGCTTCAAGCTTTTCTGTGGCGCTTATGCGAGCATCTTTTAAAATTACTGCGCCTAGCTCAAAGGCGTTAAAGAAAAGCACACTTGGGAGATAACCCAATGTTTTCTTTTCTGTACTTTTTATTTTTGTTGAGTCTTGGAAGTTATTACTACTGTAATGACCTCTCATCTTTTTTATTTCGTTTTTGGGCCAAGAAGAACCTCTAATTGGAGGAAGGTAAGATTTGGGGAAGTTGCTGTCCTAAAACAGATTTCTGCGCTGCACCGTAAAAATTCGTGAAAATTCTCAGAATATCTTTTTGATCTGCAATTACTTGTGCACATGCCCCAGGTTATTTCCAAACTTTCATTAGTTTTGCACTTTTCGATTTGAGCAACAAAAAATCCTCAGCAAAATCGATCTTTACCAGCTGTTCTGTTTTGACAGATTCTGCCACTATTTGCATTTGCTTCTTGATCTCTTTCTTTTTGAGTTCTTCTGATCATGGAACTTTTTGAGGAAGTTGCTACAGTAGCTTATGTGTTAATATGTGTTTTCTTGAGTTGAAACTGAACCAAAAAGGTGGATTTACTATCGTGCTTACATTAATGTTGCTAATAGAATTGTGTGAAGTTTTGTATGAAGGAAGTTTTCAAGTGTAGGGAAAGGAGAGTGATGAGATGAGATGAAGTATGGACAAAAGCTCAAGCTTGGGGATACCCATGTCACCCCAAGAAATATCCAAGAAGTACAAGCGTCAAAGCTTGGGGATGCCCTGAGGCACCCCTTATTCATCGGCAAAAATCAGGTCACCTTTCAAGACACTATATTTTTATTGCTTCGTATTCTATGCGTTTGGAGCGTCTTTACTTTTGCTTTTGGTTTTCTTTTGTTTTGTTTGCCGCAATAAATGGTTGGATCACATCATGCTTGTTTCGGAGAGAGACACGCTCTGTTTTCATTGCCAAGAACACTCTACTTTTCACTCTTTTTGTTCAACGAGTGTTCTCTTTTTCTCTTGTTATATCTTTGTACCAAGGTGTATTTAGACCTCTGGTCTATGATGGTTTTCATCTTAAAGAGTGGTTTCAAAAAGGTTGAATGGTTTAGGAAAAGAGAAAAAAGTTTCATGCCTATAGTGGTACAAATGGGAGCTTGTTTAGACTGTGGCTTAGACTTTTGCATGTCATGCTTGATGTTATTTTGATAGTATGCTTAGTAGTTTTTGTTGTAGCATGACTTGTCTCAAATGACTGAGATTGCTTAATGTGCCTTTGAAAGAATCATGCGTTGTTTTTATTATATGGGAGCATATTATTGTGGTTTTCTCCTTTGATGCTTTATTTAGGTTGACTTCGCGCATGATTACACCATGTTTGACTCTAACAAGTTGCCATAAGCCTCTATAATCATTTGGTTTTTGACTTGTGATACCACTTTATGCTTCGGTTAATGATGTTTTGTCGCTATGCATGATTTTGGCCGTTATTGCTCTCTTAGTTGGTCGCTCCCAGTCTTTTGCTAGCCTTCATTTTGTACAGAGAGGGAATACTTCTCGTGCATCCAACTCCCAAAAACCAAAGTTTTCCATTGTGTCCACCATATCTACCTATTAGTAATTTGCTATTCCAAGCACATTCATCTTGCTTTTATCTATCCTTCAAATTAAAAAAATTGTGTTATGTGAAAATTAGTCAGTAAATCTCTCACGAACCTGACGGCACACTTTACTTTTCTTGCTTTTAATAAATTTGACATTGTGGCTCTCTTATGTTGACGTTATGCTTGCAAGTTGTAAGTTGGAGGTTAGCCCAGCCATGCCATCATGGGGCAAGCTTTCAACATTGCACTTTCTCTCATTTAGTTGATATCGTGATCTTTTGTTTATGGATACCTGCGATGTGAAATAATTTGGAAACTTGTGAGGTCATGGAGTTTGTATATGTGTTAGAGAAACACCTGGGCCGCTAATCTAAGCCATGCATCATTCATGGTGGAAATTTACAGCATTCCCATAGTGGACATTCAATGATGCATCTCACAATAAAAAGCTATACCCATGGTAAATAAAAGAGATGCCGAGGTTTTCATTGTCTGTTTGTCTTGTCATTTTGATGTGGGCTTGTTCCATGTCATCAGGCAAGAGGTACCCCATTGGCGTTCTCGATGATACATGTATGCACAATGACAAGAACTTGCTTGGGACCTAAGTCGAGTAGCATGAGGTTTGGGTATTCGTACTTCACAGGACATGCGATTTTCAACTTATGATTTGTTAAGCATATGCTTCATAATTGTACTCGCATTAACCTTAACCACTCAAGATGCCTATGATGGGGGCAATGAGGGCTCAATTTTTGGAGGTTTATAAAACTTGCAATCACTGCTTCCCTCTGCGAAGGGCCTTTCTATTACTTTTATGTTGAGTCTCCACCTTCTACCTTTATGCACCGTCTAAGAGAGCATAGTTGTCATTCTGAGTTTAATGTGCATAGTCCCAAAATTTATTATTGATTGATTCATGGTTATGGTTTTGCTTGTTCTTTAATTATTTGTATCTAGTCGCCCTCTTAAACTTGAAGGTGTCCTATGCATTTATGTTTTGCTATTCCATGAAGGACAAGCTGAAAACCACTTTGCTATGTTTTTCTATATGGTTAAAACACACACTTGACTTCAATGTTTCATTACTCATGATCTTTTGTTTGTGTTACTTTTCATGTTATAACATGGTTGCTAAGTTTTATTGTCAAGATTATGTCTTTTATGCCCATGTTTAGAGTACTTTGATCTCAACACTCAATGCTTTACATCGTTTGATCAAGATTGTGATGGTGCATGTCACCTCAAAAATTATTGTTTTGTTATCACTTACCTACTCGAGGCTTGGGGATGCTTGATACGTCTCAAATGTATCTTTTATTTTTGATGCTCCATGCTTGTTTATGCACCATTTGCTTTGTATTTTGTTACACTTCGTGGCATTTTTATGCATTTTACGGAACTAACCTATTGACGAGATGCCACAGTGCCACTTCCCTATTTTCTGCTGGTTTTGTATTTCAGAAAAGCTACACAGGAAATATTCTCGGAATTGGATGAAACGAAGCCCGAACCTCCTATTTTTCTTGGAAGAAGGACGAAGACCGAAAGAGAGCTGGAGGGGGGCCAGGGACCCACCACACCAGGGGTGGCGCCCCCCTAGGCCGCGCCGGGAGGTGGTGTGGGGGCCCTGGTCCACACCTGACATCGCCCCTTCGCCTATTGAAAGCCTCCGTCCCGAAAACCCTAAATCAATCGGCGTTTTCCCTAGTAAAGTTCCGCAGCGCCGCCGCCACCGACAAATTTCGGGGGACAGAAACCTCTGTTCCGGCACCCTGCCAGGACGGGGAAGTGCCCCCGGAGCCATCTCCATCGACTCCACCGCCGTCTCCATCGACTTCACCGCCATCTCCATCGACATTGCTGTCTCCCATGATGAGGAGGGAGTAGTTCTCCCCCGGGGCAGAGGGCTCTACCGGTAGCTATGTGGTTCACCTCTCTCTCCCATGATGTGATCTATATGTGATCGTGAGCTTTGTATCTAGTTGAACTGGTAGATGCTATTCTTCATATATTATGCTACTCCAGTGCTTTATTATTGTAATCTCCAGAGACACCTTGTACCATGATGTGAAGGTGACAGTGTGCGCATTATGTGTGTCTTTTTGGCTAGTGTCTCTATGAATTGTTGGTGTTTGTTGGAACCATCTAGTGCGCTCAAGGTGATAGTGTGGGGCAATCTAGTTTGGGGAAATGTTAACTTTGAGGAGTGCTTCGTAGCCCTATGCATGATTATTGTTCATTACCCATTGGAGAATAGTTTAAAGTGGCATAGTGAAGATAGTTATTTATGTGTTCAATTATGTTATCTTTGTTGAGAGTGTTCACTAGTGAAAGTATGATCCCTAGGCCTTGTTTCTTTGCATTGAAACACCGTTTACATTCAGTTTTGTTACATGTTTGCTCGCAACGATATTTATTTCAGATTGCATTTACTACTTATAACCATCCATATTACTTGTATTTTACTATCTCTTCTCCGAACTAGTGCACCTATACATCTAACAAATGTATTGGGTGTGTTGGGGACACAAGAGACTTCTTGTATCGTAATTGCAGGGTTGCTTGAGAGGGATAGCTTTGACCTTCTCCTCCCTGAGTGTGATAAACCTTGGGTGATCCACTTAAGGGAAACTTGTTGCTGTTCTACAAACCTCTACACTTGGAGGCCCAACACTGTCTACAAGAATAGACGCGTGCATAGACATCAGCGTGGCGCACCAAACATGAGGTGCGCCACGCATATGTGGGCCCCAACGGGCACTATCGCGGGGGATGTCAGGCCCCCACATCCGTGGCGCATGATATCTCCGTGCGCCGCACATATGACATGTATCTGTGGCGCACCACACTTCCATGCGCCGCGGAGTTTATTGGGCCCATTCTCTGGAAAAGGTGGCAGGTATATCCGTGGCGCACGGTTCTTAGGTGCGCCACTGATATAGAAGTCTGTGGCGCACTAATATGATGTGTGCCACGGGTATGTCATGCTACCTACCATAAAGGTGGCATCTCCCCCTACGTCCCACTCCAAACCCTCTCTCCCATAGATCTAGCTCTAGTTCCTCTTCCTCTCCACCCCATTTTCTTCAATTATTTCTCCATTTTAGGTAGCTAGCCAAAACCCTTTTGGGTTGGATGGATATGTAAGGGTTGACTTCCTCCTCCTCCCCTCCCACATCTAGCTCTACTCCTCCCACTAAAGCACATAGCTATATAGTATATATCTTGTCTCCCTCAAGTTTGGCTCTCCGCTCACAGATTCGTTGGTAACTTGTCTAATACGTGAGTATATGGTTGGATGAAAACATGCATGCTTGCTTCCTTGTGGCGGCCGGTGCAGCACATACGCGTTGGCATGTATGTGAGATATATATGGCATATGTGTTTTGTATGTGATCGAGAGGGGCTTTGTCGTCGTTTCTCGGACGATGTACGATATGTTTGCATGCATGCTTGTGTATGCTTTGTGCAAGTACCGGCGTGGTGCATGGATGTTTGCCAAAATGTTGATTAATTTCTGTTTCGGCAAACTTTTGCACTACCCATATGTCCTATTTATAGGAAAGGTCATGCCGAATTTTTCCGGCGACGACCATAAATTATTCTAAATATTCTCATTTGCTCCATACCGTGAGGCAACGATGGTGCACCACATGAGCGAAGGTATGGTGGCTAGATACAAGGAACGCGTGATGGCCGTCATGATTCGGAACATATCCGAGATAAGATGTCCTTGTCATAGATGCAACCTCAGGACATAATCAAGCCTGATTCCAGTACATTGGAGAAGAACTTGCTCATGAGTGGTTTCATGAAAGGCTACATTGACGAGGACGTCAACAACGGGCCCCAGCCGGCAGGAAATGGTGACGTGGGAGGCCGACGAGAAGGCAAAGAGTCACCCAGACATGATGAAGGAGATGCGGTACATGATCATGATGACACCGGATCCGATGGTGGTGGAGAAGACACATACACGCAGACAACGCTAGCTAACTTCAGCCTTGCGGGACCCTCATGTTCAAGAACTGCTCCTCAAAGAGATGAGCAATGCCAAAGCTGCTGCCCATGAGAAAGACAAGCTGGAGCAAATGGAGAAAGACAGGAAAACTCCGTTGTATCCTGGGTGTCGGCCCGGGGATACACGCCTGAACGTAACCCTCAAAGCTTTGGAGATGAAGGTGCAACACAAATGGACTGACGTGAGCTTCAACGATAACCTGAATACTGGCACAAGAAGCTTCCCGAGGGGAACACATTGCCAAGGAGTACCAAGGAGGCCAAGAAAGTCGTGTGCCCTCTCGATCTATCGCACATGAAGTACGACGCCTGCATCAATAATTGTGCACTTTATCGGGACGAGTACAAGGAACTAACCACATGCCCGGTGTGCGGCCAATCACAATACAAGAGAGGGAGCAAGAAAGTTCCTCGAAAAGTGGTATGGTACTTTCCTATCACCCCCCGTCTGAAGCGGTATTTCATAGACCCTAAGGAAGCGAAGCTCATGCAATGGCACGCGGAAAGGGAGAAGCCTGGAGATGATCCGGAGAAGGGAACGATCCTGGCACACCCTGCGGACGCTAGCCAGTGGCTCGCGTTGGACATGGAAGACGGTTTCGGGGACGATGCCAGGAACGTTAGGCTGGGTATGAGCACAGATGGACTCAATCCCTTCGGCAACCAGAGTAGCACGCATAGCACCTGGCCCGTCTTTGTATGGCCGTACAACCTCCCCCTGGCTGTGCACCAAGCAGAGATACGTACACATGAGTATTCTTATTCAGGGGCCGAAACAACCGGGTATCGACATGCACCTGTATCTCAAGCTTTTGAAAGAGGAGTTAGCCACGTTGTGGGAGACGCCGGTACATATGTGGGACGCCTACAAAGGAGAGTATTTTGGTCTGAGAGCCGTGTTGCTCACGATGGTGCAGGACTATCCTGGATACACATATTTCTCTTGCCAGGTGGCCCACGGACACAATGCATGTGTCAGGTGCATGGATAAAATGTCGCATGTCCAGCTACCGAAGGACCCCGGTTCTTCGAAAACCGTGTTCCCAGGGATTCAAAAGTGGCTTCCCGCCGATCACCCTTGGAGAAAACGTGGAGATCTGTTCAATGGTAGTGAGGAGCTCAAAACATCCCCACCTATTTATAATGGAGAGGATATAAATGATTTTCTAGAAGAATGGGAAGCGTGCCCCATGCCGGGAAAGAAGCGTCCAAGGGTAAAGCCGTAGCGAGGTGTATGGAAAGCGAGGTCCGCTTTCTGGGACCTGCCGTACTGGAAATACCTCCACACGCCTCATAGCCTGGATCTCATGCACATCACGAAGAACGTGTGCGAGAGTCTAGTTGCCACTATCGTCAACATGCCGGAGAAAACCAAAGACGGGCCAAAGGCAAGAAACGACCTGATCAAGCTGGGCATCAGGAAAGAACTTCATGGAGGACACTCTGATGACACTGATGATGATGAGACGCAGGCGGATACTCAAGGTCATATGCGCAAAAAGGCTAAGAGTAATGACTACTACTGCCCACCTTCCTGCTTCACTCTTAGTGAGCCGGAGCTCCACCAGTTTTTCAGCGTCCTCCTCGGAGTCAAGCTTCCTACCGGTTATGGAGGGAAGATATCATGATACCTGGACGAAACAAAGAAGAGGTTCTCCAGGATGAAATCTCACGACTGCCAGGTGTTGATGACGCAGATACTTCCAGTTGGGCTCTGAGGGATCATGGACGAGCACGTACGTGAGATGCTGTTTGGCCTCTGCAACGTTTTCGACGTCCTCTCTAGGAAGTCGATCGGCATGAAGCAGCTCGAAAGGCTACAAGGTGAGATCGTTATGATACTATGCGAGCTCGAGATTTACTCCCCCCCACGTTCCACGACATCATGGTGCATCTGCTCGTCCACGTGGTGGATGATGTCATCCACCTCGGGCCGCCATTCCTCCACAACATGATGCCGTTTGAAAGGCTGAACGACGTTCTCAAAGGCTACGTTCGCAATAGGGCGTGTCCGAATGGAAGCATAGCCAAGGGCTTCCTGTCCTACGAGTGCATATTGTTCTGCCAGAATTATCTACAAAACAAGGACGAGGACGTCCCAATTGGTGTGCCAATCAGGAGGCACCTCGGCAGGATCCATGGGTTTGGTCACCGCGATGGCTTCGTCCCCATGCATGTCGTCTTCGAAGCCCCACAACCAGACTTTGACAGGGCACACCGAGTCGCGCTACAACACCTTGAATTGGTCGCTCCTTGGGTGTTATAGCAAAAAAGCTTCATTGAGAAGAAGTTTAGTGAGACGGGCAGACGGAGGACGAAGGGAGACGTAACTAGAGAGCACAACTCCAGCTTTACGCGTTGGTTCAAGGAAAAGCTACTCCATATTCATCATGGTAAAACGCCTTCCACGGAAGAGGAAAAACTCTTATTCGTCTTCTCACAGGGCCCCGCGATGAACATGAGGACCTATCAGGCGTACGACATCAATGGTTACACATTCTACACCGAGAAAAAGGACCAAAGCAGCGAACACCAGAACTCGGGAGTCACAATGCTGTCCTACGCGGATGAGGAATCCACCATCAATGAAAGGTTCTTCAGGAGGATCGAGAAGATCTGGGAACTCAACTACTGTGGAGAGAAGATGTCGATGTTTCGGGTCAGATGTGAAGGGTTTCGCAGTATAGAAAACAAAAAAATTCCTATGATGACGAACAAGAACAAGCCAAGATCTGATCTACGAGATGCAAAACAACGAGGGGGGAAACAGATCTACATACCCTTGTAGATCGCACAGCGGAAACGTTCAGATGAACATGGTCGGCGTAGTCGTACTAGCGTCTCCTCCTCGCGATCCGATCCGATCCAAGCGCCACAACGGGCGGCGCCTCCGAGCGTTGCACACGTACAGCGCAACGACGACTCCTCCTCCTCGGTCCAGCGAGATGCGGTGGAGTGGTAGATGGGATCAGCAGCACAACGGCGTGGTGCTTATGGTGGAGAGTATCTGCGGGCAGGGCTTCGCCTACGCGCGCGAGGTAGAAGAAGATAGGCAAAAGAGACTAGTCAAACTAGGGCAAAAAGAAGCTAGACAACAGGCGGCGCGGAGGCTGAACCAAAATTCGTCCATCGGCGTGTCTGATTTTATCTCCTTTTATAGCTGACCGGTGAATAAAAACTTGCAAAACAAGTTGAATCGCCGATCGGCCGAGCTGACCTCCCAGCACGCCACCGTACGATCGAACCGATCGTATCGATCGATAGTCGTGGCAATCGCCGGGCGCACGCGCGTATGCAGCCGGCCCAACAAGCGCACGGCCCATCCACTCAGGCGAGCGCGGCCTAAGGACCGCCCAGCGCGTGCGGCACATAGTCGGCCCAGCTAGGTGCGCGGCGCAAGGCCGGCCCAACTGACGCCCTTCTCTCTTTTTTTCTCTTCTTTTCTTTTTCTCTTTTGCCTTCTTTTATTTATTAGTTTGTCTAAATGGACTACTAAACTAGTCCGTTAGCAAAACTAATCATGGACTACTTTTTAGCCCTTATTTATTTCCAACAAATAAATATATGTATTAATATTTGTTAATTCAATTAATTAATAAATCATTAATCATCTTCCCGGAACAATTCCGTAACTCTCTGAAACAGTTTCTATAAATCCCGAAACTACCCTAGCGTCGATGAGCGTTAAGTGTGTGACCCTACGGGTTCGAGAATGTGTGGACAGGATCATAATCAATAATCAATAGCGGGATCTGGAAATCCATATTGACTCCCACATATTCAACGAAGATTATTATCGGTGAACCACGATGTCAGGATTCAAATAATCCCGTATACAAATTCCTTTGTCTCGCGATATTTTACTTGCCCGATATTCGATCGTCGGTATCGCCATACCTAGTTCAATCTCGTTCACAGCAAGTACTCTTTACTCGTTCCGCAATCCAATATCACCCTGTGACTAAACTCATTAATCACGTGTTTGCAAACGGTGTATGATATTGATTACCGAGTGGGCCCGGAGTATATCTCTCCAACTTGGGAGGGACAAATTCCATCTCGATACATGCAACCTAACAAGTACTTTCCGATTACCTGAGAGACACCTTTATGATCACCCTCTCATAGGATGATGTTTGATGACCTCAAAGCTCTCTTCCGGTACCAGGGAGTGGCATTATCTCATGGTCTAAGGAATAGGATACTGACATAGGAAAAGCTACGCAATTGTGAACACAATGACACGATCTAATTGCTTTGCTTATATTGGGTCTATCCATCACATCATTCTCCTAATGACATGACCTCATTATTAATCAACAACTCATGTCTATGATTAGGAAACCTTAACCATCATTAATCAATGAGCTAGTCTAGTAGAGGCATACTAGGGACACAGTGTTGTTCATAAACCACACAAGTATTAATGTTTCCGCTTAATACAATTCTAGCATGGAATATAAACATTATCATGAACAAGAAATATGATAATAACAATATTATTATTGCCTCTAGGGCATATTTCCTTCAGTCTCCCACTTGCACTAGAGTCAATAATCTAGTCAATACTTGCGCATTCAACACCTATGACATTCCGGTGTTACTCATACGCTTTGCACGTGGTAGACCTTATCAACGGGTCTGACATTTTCATGCCCGTATGTATTTGCATATTCTTTTGCGTCAGCACGCATTACTCATCTTGTATGAGATGGCATCGTATAAACTTGGTCTTCTGGTGAGACCTCAGTTTCTTTGCCGAGACTATGTTGTCACTATTGTCATACAATAGAACTACATGGTACTAGCACACTTGGAACTACACCTAGTCTAACTTTGAAACTCATCCAAGTTATTATGGAACTTTCTTCCATCGTATTGTGCCACCTTATAACTCAAAACAAATAGCCTAAAATTGAGGTTAAATTTTACCTGTATATGTGACAAAGCCAATGTAACACATTGCAATGAGCCATTTGTCACTTCTGCATACAGAACATATTCTTACTTCTTCAAAAGTACATAAGAATATTCTTACTATTGTCCAACAATCATCATATGAATGCCCGTAACCTTTAGAGCATCGGACACATCTGGATCTACATACCATGGTATACAAGATTGATAAAATCATTCTTGTGGTTTCACTCATCAAGTGTCAAAATGCTTGATTCTTGCTCCAACCTCTTCCATGCAACAAGAACCGTTCTTATTGTTTCCATATTGAACAAATTCAATATTTCATCTATGTACTCTGGCAAAACTATATTAAAGCCTCAATCTATCTACATAGACATTGATGCTCAATATTCTGGTTTTACCTAAGTCTTTCATCAAAAGTCTAATTTTAATGAAAACTTAACATATCAAGAAAAACACATAATTTCCAATGACCAATATGTCGTCTGCATAAAGCATTAGAAATATGTCTCAGCGCTCCCACTTACTTTCTTGTAAATACAAGCATCTTCAAATATCTTGATGAAATTAAACCCTTTAACATTTTCATCATTGAAGATTCCAACTTCGCTATGCTTACTTCTACCATTGAAAATTGCATATATATCTAGCAACCTTTGAATCAACAAAACCCATTGGGTCGTGTCTGGTACACGTCCTTGGTGTGCATTCCGGTAGAGGAACGTTGTTTTGTTTATTCAATTATCATATCTCAATATGTAATTATTACTAGAATAATCTATATGACGAAGTCAGGGCCCATCACCGCTTCTTTGTATATTGTTGGTTACTATTATCTAATAATATCTCGTCCTCAAATCTTGCTATTTGATTACGACCAACTTGGTTAAATAGGAACTTCGATGTCGTGACTACAACACATTGTAGACGCGTGAGCCATGAATGCAGTTGCCGCTTCCAGAACATTTTCCGGAGCTGCGCCACTTTGCTCATCTTGCTCAGGTTCAATAACCTCATCAAGTTCTATTTTCCTCCCACTTAAACCTTTCACGAAAAACTCCTTCATAAGAAATTCACTTCTTTTAGCGACAATCACTATGTGTTTGGGTTCATAGTAGAAGAAATACCCATCGACATTCTTTGGGATAACCTACAAAGACTTACTAATCCGATTTTGGTTGTAAACATTTTACACATGCCTTGCATACCAAAATTCAAAAAAAAAACAACCATAACTTGTATGGTGTCATTTTAGCGGATTATGATGGCACTCTATTCAGTGAAAAGCGGTAGTCTCTAAAGCTCAATCCGAAAATTATATTGGCAGTTTTATTTCATCATTGATCTAACCATGTCAAACAAGGTTTGATTACATCTATTGAAAACTCCATACTCATATGGTGTTTATCACGATGCAAGTTTGTGGAACAATTTCCCTAACTCTTAGATGTTTGCTAAACTTGTAACTCAAATATTCTTCTTTATGATCCAATCATAAAAACTTGAATTTTTCTTGTTATAACAATTTCCAATTCATAAATTGAACAATTTCAATCATTTCATACTTCTTTCTCATCAAGTAGATATACCATATATCATTGATGAAATAGAAAATACACCGCAATCGATTTCACACCATGAACTACATACATCAACATGTATGATCTCCATTTAGTTAGTCGCTTGTTCTGTCCATGGCCCATGAACGAAGTTTAATCATCTTTAGGAAAAGTCTCACAAGCGTCAATCAATTCAAAATTAAATGACTCGAAAATCTATCAATATAGAATTTCTTTCATGTTTTTCTTTCCAATATGACTTAAACGGCGGTGTCATATATAAGTGAAATTCGTTTTGTCTTGCGACCTTTAGCATCAGTGTTATAAATGTCTATTTCACCAACAAGATAATAATCTATCCATTGATTATGGAAGACGGTAATAATTTGAACAACCATTGCTTTCATAATACCAGAACAAAATAACAATTATTAAGTTCTTAACAAATCTAGAAGGCTAGGTTTTATGCCGACGAAAAACACAATAACACATTTATTTGTTTCTCGATGCGCATTGTTACCACATTCTTTTGCTAGTTAATTAGGCCATTGTAGTTCTTGTATTGTTGCTTTGTATGACATTTCATACCAACAATCTAGTATCCAATACCCAAGAATTACATTGTTAACGAGCAAAGAATATATCTAAAACGTGTATATCATTTATATACCTGAGCTGGACAATTCCAGTCTTTTCCTTTTCTACCAAATATTTTGCAGATACTATTTAGCATTTCCTCTCTATTAGAAGAATCTATCAACATCAACAGCAGCGTCAATCATTTGACACATAGTCCAAAGGATGTTTAGTCAAATACTAATGGCCTTGGATATTGCACTTTTGAGGTGGATCACCATCATCATATGATTGGTATTCTTCCGGATTCCATTCTTTAGCAATCTTTTGGTATAGCAAAACAATTTAGCCGATACCTTTTCATTCATCCTATCATGACAACTTTCATGATGAAACTAATATAGTTTATAAGGACGAATGCAAGTATAATATTAGTTCCCAAACTTTTGGGTGATCGGGATGCCAAGCGTCTTCAATCTTTGCATATGTTCATACAATATGGGCATATGTTCTTTTACTAAATTATACTTCATCATTTTCCAAACAATCAAAGTTTTAGATATCAAATATCTTTCTCTTCTTGTTTGTTTCTGAAACAATTCTTTCAGCTCGATGATCACTTTGATTCTCAAACAGTTTTGAAGATCAATTTCTCATGGAGGCAAATATATGATCTTTAGATACTAAACTTGAATCCTTGCTCTTTGATTAATACAACTTATTAATTCGTATGGAGCAAGCGAGGTTTGCTAAAGTTTGCAATAGGACTTGAACTTTGACCTTGACATTTTAACTAAACGGCACTAGTCCGTAGAGTGACTATCCAGAATTCTATAGTTCTTTTAACTCAATTAAAACTAAGTGTCGGTGGAAAACGGTTGCCAAAGACTACAACGACTTATGCAAATACACTAAGATTTAGTTCATGATAATTAGTTCAAGTTAATCAAATTACTAATGAACTCCCACTAAATTCAACATCCCTCGAAATTGTTTAGTGAAGCATGATCCAAATTCACTACACCGAGACCGATCATCACGTGAATGATGTAGCTTTAATGGTGAACATCAACATGTTGATCATATCGTCTATATGACTCATGCTTGACCTTTCGGTCCATGTGTTCCGAGGCCATGTCTGTACATGCTAGGCTCGTCAAGTTTAACCCAAGTATTTTGGCATGTGCAAAACTGGCTTGCACCCGTTGTATGTGAACATACAGTTTATAGCACCCGATCATCACGTGATGCTTCAAAACGACGATCTTTCGCAACGGCGCATACGAGGGGAGAACACATTTTATCTTGAAATTAAGTGTGATGGAACATCTTATAATGCTACCGTCGCGATCAAAGCAAAATAAGATGCATAAAGGATAAACATCACATGCATATACAATATGTGACATGGTATAGCCAATCTTCGCGCATTGATCTCCATCTTGTGCGCGCCGGCATGATCTCCATCACTCCACCATGATTGCCTCCACCACGAATAGCAACTACGACTATTGCTAACTACTTAGCGATAAAGTAAAGCTATTACATGGCGTATAAGAAGTGGACACGCAGGTCATACAAAATTATAAAAACAACCATATGGCTCCTGCCGGTTGTGAACTCATCGACATGCAAGTCGTGAAACATTACAAAACATGATCATCGCATACATCATATATATCATACACATCACATCTTGTGGAAATACCATATCACAAACACTCCCTGCAAAAACAAGTTAGACGCCTCTAATTTGTTGATTGCATGTTTTACGTGGCTTATGGGAGCTACGCATAAGAACGGTTCTTACCTACGCAAAGCCACAACGGTGATATTATGGTTGCTAACATCCGTTGTAAATCCCATGACTAATATAGTGAGATAAACTGGCATCCACCAGCCGCATATGTGGAACAAGCCACACGTCAAATGCGGAGCCGGTCTCGCGAATGAGGTCGCGTAAAGTTGGCCTGGACCGCTTCGATCTCACTATGCCGCGCCATAAGAAATACACAACATAGAGGTTTGCAACAGAAAACATCAACGCCCACAACAAGCATGTTGCGTTTTACTCGTGTAAAACATCTACGCATAGATCTCGCTCTGATACCACTAAAGGGTTTCGCAGTATAGAAAACAAAAAATTTCCTATGATGACGAACAAGAACAAGCCAAGATCTGATCTACGAGATGCAAAACAACGAGGGGGAAACAGATCTACATACCCTTGTAGATCGCACAGCGGAAACGTTCAGATGAACGTGGTCGGCGTAGTCGTACTAGCGTCTCCTCCTCGCGATCCGATCCGATCCAAGCGCCACAACGGGCGGCGCCTCCGAGCGTTGCACACGTACAGCGCAACGACGAATCCTCCTCCTCGGTCCAGCGAGATGCGGTGGAGTGGTAGATGGGATCAGCAGCACGACAGCGTGGTGCTTATGGTGGAGAGTATCTGCGGGCAGGGCTTCGCCTACGCGCGCGAGGTAGAAAAAGATAGGCAAAAGAGACTAGTCAAACTAGGGCAAAAAGAAGCTAGCCAACAGGCGGCGTGGAGGCTGAACCAAAATTCGTCCATCGGCGCGTCTGATTTGATCTCCTTTTATAGCTGACCGGTGAATAAAAACTTGCAAAACAAGTTGAATCGCCGATCGGCCGAGCTGACCTCCCAGCACGCCACCGTACGATCGAACCGATTGTATCGATCGATAGTCGCGGCAATCGTCGGGCGCACGCGCGTATGCAGCCGGCCCAACAAGCGCACGGCCCATCCACTCAGGCGAGCGCGGCCTAAGGACCGCCCAGCGCGTGCGGCACATAGTCGGCCCAGCTAGGTGCGCGGCGTAAGGCCGGCCCAACTGGCGCCCTTCTCTCTTTTTTTTCTCTTCTTTTCTTTTTCTCTTTTGCCTTCTTTTATTTATTAGTTTGTCTAAATGGACTACTAAACTAGTCCGTTAGCAAAACTAATCATGGACTACTTTTTAGCCCTTATTTATTTCCAACAAATAAATATATGTATTAATATTTATTAATTCAATTAATTAATAAATCATTAATCATCTTCCCGGAACAATTCCGTAACTCTCTGAAACAGTTTCTATAAATCCCGAAACTACCCTAGCGTCGATGAGCGTTAAGTGTGTGACCCTACGGGTTTGAGAATGTGTGGACATGATCATAATCAATAATCAATAGCGGGATCTGGAAATCCATATTGACTCCCACATATTCAATGAAGATCATTATCGGTGAACCACGATGT
Organism: Dactylis glomerata; assembly: GCA_007115705.1. Lineage (NCBI taxonomy): Eukaryota > Viridiplantae > Streptophyta > Magnoliopsida > Poales > Poaceae > Dactylis > Dactylis glomerata. The sequence continues at coordinate 6,251,227 of QXEO01000423.1, forward strand.
CAGGATTCAAATAATCCCTTATACAAATTCCTTTGTCTCGCGATATTTTACTTGCCCGAGATTCGATCGTCGGTATTGCCATACCTAGTTCAATCTCGTTTACAGCAAGTACTCTTTACTCGTTCCGCAATCAAATATCACCCTGTGACTAAACTCATTAATCACGTGTTTGCAAACGGTGTATGATATTGATTACCGAGTGGGCCCGGAGTATATCTCTCCAACTTGGAAGGGACAAATTCCATCTCGATACATGCAACCCAACAAGTACTTTCCGATTACCTGAGAGACACCTTTATGATCACCCTCTCATAGGATGATGTTTGATGACCTCAAAGCTCTCTTCCGGTACCAGGGAGTGGCATTATCTCATGGTCTAAGGAATAGGATACTGACACAGGAAAAGCTACGCAATTGTGAACACAATGACACGATCTAATTGCTTTTCTTATATTGGGTCTGTCCATCACATCATTCTCCTAATGACATGACCTCATTATTAATCGACAACTCATGTCTATGATTAGGAAACCTTAACCATCATTAATCAATGAGCTAGTCTAGTAGAGGCATACTAGGGACACAGTGTTGTTCATAAACCACACAAGTATTAATGTTTCCGCTTAATACAATTCTAGCATGGAATATAAACATTATCATGAACAAGAAATATGATAATAACAATACTATTATTGCCTCTAGGGCATATTTCCTTCAAGATGGGCCAAGAATGTCGAAAAAGAAGGCCGGTACTTCACCACCATGGTCATACCCAAAGCCAAATCTAGCGCGAACGTCCAGGCAAAAAATGAGCCATGGGTACTGGCGAGCCAGGTTGATCAATGCTTCTTCATTACCAACCCGGTAAGGCCTAGCCGCATTGTCGTCAGGAGGGGAAAAAGGAGCATCATCGGAATGGAGGGAGCGGCCATCGAGCAAGACTTCGACAAGTATGGTGATCCGAAGATAGAAGAGGAATTCGACAAGTATTTCGACGGGCCTAGTGATGTCGCTGGAAGAAGGAAGACCATCCTACCCGCTAAAGGATGCCCATACACAATAAGAAATCCCCATGTTTCTATGCTCAATTATTCAACCGCGATGAAGAAGGGCAAGAAGATCGTATGAGTCGACGACGGTAGCTCGTTCGGAATCGACATCGCACAACATGTGTCATTTTTTGAGGAACAATCATATAAATTATTTGTGGTTTTTTGTAACAATGATCATATACATGATTCATGGTTTTTTTAAATAATGATCATATACATGATTCATGGTTTACTGTCTAATGAATTTCTTGCATTTTATTTGTAAATGTCGGACTGGTACTATTTAAAAATTATTATTTTTAGAATGAGCAAATTTTATTTGTTACAATATAGTACTTTCAAACTTTCTAAAATATGTTTTTTTAAGAAAAAAAAGTGGGAGGTCCAGGGTTCGAACCTGGCACCTCCCAGTATGAAACGAGCCAACAGAACCACTGGACTATGTGCGTGTTGCTGTCAACACTGCACCACGATTTCTTTTGAATTATACCGAGATATGCGTGGCGCATCCCTATATGGTGCGCCACGGTTAGCTTATCCGTAGCGCACCTCTATGGGATGCGCCACAAAGCTTTGGGACTTAGGGGTAAAATGGCATGCGCCGGCCCCCTTCTCTCCCACACGATCGATGCAGAGAAAACCCTAGGAGCCGCCGCCCCGAGCCCTTCTTCCCGAAGCCGATGCCCCGAGACCTTCTTCCCGGAGCCCCGAGCCCTTCTTCCCCGAGGACCTCACCATCAACAGCCCGAGCCGCCTCCCCTCTTCTCCCTGGAGCCACCGCCCCTCTTCTCCCCGGAGGTTGAAGAGAAGGTGCCGCCGCGTGGATCTTCGATGACGACGGCCGCGCCTTCCCCGCCCTCGCTGTCCTCCAGCACACCTTCCCCGACCTTGCCATCTTCTTCCCGGAGGTCCTCGCCGTTTTCTCCCCAGAGGTCCTCGTCATCTTCATCTCTTCACCGACGACCCCAGGGTGAGCGCCTGCTGCTTCCTCTTCCCCATTCCTATATTCTTGCTTCGATTGGTGTTTGCTGGTGAGATTCTAGTTGTTCTGGTGATGCTTCTGATTGTTGTGTGCTACCATGTTAGTGATTAATGCTAGTGATGCTTCTGATTGTTGTGTGCTGCCATGTTCTGGTGATGGAATCATATGCATCCAAGCATCAGTGAATCAATGCTAGTGATTATAGGTCTCCTAGGTTAATTCTAGCTACTGCTATGTAGTGGATTCTTCTTTGAAATTGGTCTGAAATATATTATCATGCATGATTTTACCAAATTAATGAATTACTAATATGTGATTTTATAGAATCATTCATGTTAACAGTATATATAACTCAAAAGAGGGTTAATTTTTTTGGATAGTAAACAACTTATTTGGGCAGCTATGAGCCAATCATGTTTTAATTTAGAGATGCAAGAAAAATACTATGTTTTTACAGTATATTTGCATAAAAAAATCCAAATATTTGCTTAAAACATGTGTTAATCAATTAATCTATCCGTAGCTTAATGTCCTAGTACTGCTAGGGTTCATATACTGCTGCTAGGGTAATGTCCTAGTACTGCTAGGGTTCATATACTGCTAGGTTTTCATAAATTTTTATTCTGTTTCTACTAGGTTTTCAAATACTGCTAGGTTTTCATTGATTTTTACTCAGTTTCTGCTAGGTTTTCAAATACTGCTAGGGTTCATAGATTTTTATTCAATTTCTGCATGCTTTTGTGTCAATGAACATGGCCCCAGATTTCTTAGGTCTTGTTAACTTGATGCAAATGTTGGAGTTTCAGGTGGCCTTAGTTTAGCTTGACTCCTAGGTTTTCAAATACTGCTAGGGTTCTTAGATTTCTACTGTTAACTTGACTGCTAGGATTCAAATACTGCTAACTTGATGCAAATGTTAACTTGACTGCTAGGGTTCATAGATTTCTACTATTAACTTGGCGCAGATGGAGGAGAAGTTCAAAGCAAGGTTGCGCCAGGTCATTCCTCCTCAACTATGGGAGGGTCTAGCGGCATGGAATGCCGCTGGTGGAGTTGGGCCGATACCGGTGCCCAGCGTGTCCGGCAGGAACTCGGCCCAACACGTGTCGCCGAACATGGTGACCCCGCCCTCCTACCCATAGGAAGACCCGTTCGCGGGGCTGAGCTCGCTGGCCACTGACACCAACAACATGCAGACGGCGCCGGTGCCCAACACCAACACGCAGCCGTCGCAGCCCAACACCAACGTGCAGCCGTCGCCTCCGCCGCAGCCCAACACCAACGTGCAGCCGCCACCTCCGCCGCAACCCAACACCAACTTGCAGCCGAAGCATCCTCGCTTGTCCACCTTAGCCAAACTTGATGCCCTTACCAAGGTAACAAATCGTACTCTCTACTTCATACACTCTGTCGTCCTTTTTGATGAGTACCATCTGATAATGATGCCCAACATGTTCTCCCGCAGGACACTAGTTGCACATTATTGCACTATGTGAACGGTGTGCTGAAGGATGTAGGCAAGGGTACCATATGCCAACAAAAGAACCCGCTGATGCACAACATGCCCATCCCTGCTGGCATGTTCAGGGTCGCCCTGGTGCGGCCTTTGAAGGGCTGCGACGGTGTTGACCCTCCCATGCAACCTCATGGAGCCGAAGAGCATTACTCTCCCGGAGGTTGCGTCGGCTGGCCCTTGCTATGGCCAAAGTCACAGATTCACCTTGCAAAGGAAGAGCAGCGCGCTGCTGCCCTAGCTAAAAAGACACAGCCACCGGTGTTCTTCGCTGGCACCAAGAGGCATCAGCAGCTAGCCGCACACACGTTGTCGCCTCCACGCGAGTACGTGGAGGCTGCACCTAACCGCGGCGATGATCAGGTTGATGAAATTGACGGCTTCCTCGCCACCGGGGCCAACAAAGGAATCTACATGCTTCCTCTTAGAGATCCAGCCTCCCGTGGTCAACAAGCCGGTTGCCCCATGTCATGCACGCAGCATCTGCGGTTCGGCGGCGGTTCTCAGGAGATGCCTCCAGAAGCCGTAGCCACACAACCCAATCCGGCCAATGTTTTTAGCCCGACCACACTCCACAAGGCGGACGACGAGCAGTTGCAATCCGCTGCTCCTGTCGAGGAGAAGTTAAAATCCACAACTCCTATCAACGAGAAGAAGAAAGGCCAGAAGCATAGCCAGAGCAAGAAGGCTTCGAGCCAGCCGTCTCCGAGGAAGATACTCTGGGCTGAGGACGGCGTGCGAGAAGAGCCCCATGATTTCCCCATGCACATAGCGGGTCAGCCGATGCTGACAAAGGAGATGCTCGCCAATGCAGGTGGAGCGATCATGAATTTGCACGACAGCATCCAGTATCTCGAGGAGCGCCTTCTTAAAGGAAAGAATCCCGGGTACCCGGTCTACACAATCAAGGTGTCAGAGAGCCATGGCTTCGTCGGTCGAGAATTTGCTGATATATTCTACGTGCGGTACGAGGACATCTACAATCTGCTGCACTCCAACCGCCTGGACTATAACTTGGTCCGTCTATACTCGCTTCATATGTCCTTGAAGGAGAAGACCAAGGGCATCGTGATAGTAGACCCCTACTTCATGCGTGACGTTGCCTCGGCGAACAAGGGGGACCGGCCAACGGTGAAGGAGTACCTTGGGAATATCTTCGTGGAGAACCTAACCATCGACTCCATTCTTCTGCCTTGCTTTCCCGAGTAAGTGAACACCGCCATGAAAACTTCTATCTTAGATTCTCCGGTTGGTCCTCTTACAACAATTTATTTTCAATTGTGCTGCGCAGAGGCATATACTGCTCACTCATATCCATTTGCCCAAGGTGGTCGCAAGCGACGTACTTTGACTCATCAAGTGACACGAAGCCGACGAAGAACTATGGCCGAATCAAGAGTGTGCTCGATGATGCTCTACAATTCTATGTCGAAAAGGGGGGCAAATTCACCAAGGGTGGCAAGAGAGTCAAGAATGGCAAGCATATCTTCATGCACCACATAAAGTTTCCATCCGTCAAGCAGCCGCCTGGTAGTGTGAAGGAGGCCTTCTACACCCTCCATCTCATGAAGGGGATCGTGCGGGATTCACGGAACAGGGCGCTACCAGCTAATCTTCGACAATGGGCCGAAAATTTTGCGGTGATTGATGATGCAGACCTTATGGAAGATTTCTGGCGCATCCAGAGTCATATCGCGCAACTCCTTCATGAAGATGTCAACTCAACCGGGGGGGGGCATGCATTGTGGCATAGTGTTGACTAACCGTGAGATCGAAGAATGCCTCGACAGGCAGCGCGACACAAGGACGTTCATGACGAGAGAGGGCGTGCGCCCGTTCCCGGCAAGGACTACATGATGTATATGGCTAGCTGGCGGTGTTGTGTCTATGCATCATAAACTTTACTATCCTAGTTTTGTTTCTGAACTATTGTTGGACGTGTGTGTAAACCTTAACTTCCCGAGGCTTGTAATGCCTTGACGATCGATGTTGGACTTGCTTATATATGATCGATCGTCATCCATGCTATGTTTTATTCCAGGCTTATGAATCCTTGCCATAGTATTTGTGATCATGCAAGCATGTTTGCACTTTGTCATTCCTTTCATTGCATAACATATACACTACATGTCTATAGAGAGATGGTGAAGTGGTACATAGTGTACAGTGGTCGGGTTCCAGGAGTCTACGAGGAGTGGGAGGACTGCCAAGCACAGGTGACCAACTTCAGCGGCAACTTCTACAAAGGGTACAAGACAAGAGAGCTCGCGGTCTCCAGGTGGAGGAGACACGTGTGGAAGAAGAACCGAATGAAGATCTTGATCATGGTTCCGATCTTGCTCATCGTCGTCGCCGGTGTGATCTATTTGTTCATATAGTAGTCTAGGTGATATGTAACTCCATATATAATGTGTAATGATCAAAGTTGTACTTAACTTGTCTAATGATCTGTCACTTGACTTCATATTGATGTATTCCGGCACTTTGAAACATTATTATCTCAGTTTCGGTGAATTCCTGTATACCTTTGCATTTCTGCTATATACTGTGTATTTTCTGCTGTATACTGTTTATTTCTGCTGTATTTTCGAAAAATAAAATGGTAAACATATTTGTGGCACACCATTTTTTATGTCAGTGGCGCACCCTATCCGTGGCGCACCGAAGCCACTTGCGCCACAGACACTATCTGTGGCGCACGTAGAACAGTGCGCCACTGTCATCACATCTATCTGTGGCGCACATAGACGTGCCCCACAGATAAAAGTTATCTGTGGCTTCATATGCGTGGCGCATGCCAGGTGCGCCACGAAGCCCAAAATTGGTGCGCCATAGATAGGGGTTCTCCTAGTAGTGCTAGGAGATCCTCATGAGAGCAAGAGAGGTTTCCATGACTTTCTTCCAATTTCCCATAATTGCTAGTTAGCAAAGCAAGTTGAGCCCTTAGCTCAACATTCACCTTCAAGATGGATGCTTCACAAGAAGTAGAGTTAGTAGCACAAGCACCATCACTAATGGAAAGAGGAGAAGACAATTTAGTAAGTTCATTTGAATTTGAAGCTTTAAGTTTCTCATGTGACTCGGTGAAAATGACGGGCTCACTCGAAACAACCCTAGAGTCATTTTTAAGAAGCTCAAAATTCTCAAGAAGTTTAGCATAAGTAGCTACAAGCTCTTCATATTTAGTTTCAAAATCATTTGCCACCACAAGAGTTCTATCATAAGATTTCTTTATTTTAGACAATTCTAAAGTAAAGGTCTCCTCAAGAGATTTCTTGGTGGTTTGTTCTTCTTCTATAGCTTCTTTTAAATCCGCAATGTCGTCCACGTAATCACGGGCATGACCTTGCATTTTAAAGATGGTATTCTCATGCTCCTCAATAATTTTATTTCTCTCGGTGGCAATAGCCAAATCCTTATAGAAGTAAGAGCAAGCAATTTTATTCTTATGAATAGTATGAAAAAACATTTCACTCTTCTCAATTAAAGAGGCAAATTCATCACCCTCTTTTTCATTATCCTCATCATCATTATCACTAGATATATTGGGTTCCAAAGTAGAAGTTACCTTTGAAGACCTAGCCATAAGGCAAGTGTGGGAACCAAGAGATGATGAAGAAGAATCACTTGAACCTCCAATTAAAATCTTGTCTTGCCCCATGGAATATTTGTTTTCCTCTACATTGTTAGACACACAACAACTAGAGGAAGTAGATATATTTGTATCATGGAAACAAGACAAATCAAGCATATCATCATGAGATTTATTCATGCAACTTGCACATGATATGCAAGGACTATCAACACAAGCATGTAAAGCATTTATGGTGCTAGAAGTGTTTAAGTCCAAAATGAAGCATTGCAATGAGATAGATATAAACAGTCATCACAAGTAAGCTTACTATCAACATTGCAATATTCATCACCATTCACCATAACGTTACCTTGTGTCTTGCCACACATTGGTGAAGTGGATGAGATTTCATCACGGACGGAAGTGGAGGGAATACAATCATCACCAATAATGCTGGACACATAATATTTTTCTTGAATATTTGTCCAAAACTCATGAGCATTATAGAAAGGCATGATTGCATAAATACATGCATTGCTCCCAACATCGAAAAGCACATTAGTAGCTTGAGAATTAATATAAGAGTTTTTCTTCTCCTCTAAAGATAGGTTCTAGGAATCCTTAGGAGGAGAAAAACCCATATCTAAAATTCTCTCTATATTTGGGTCCATATTACGAAAATGATTAAGCATGCAAATTTTCCATAAATACATATATAAATCCGATGGGCTTTAACACCCCTCTCAGCGATCCAAATCAGCTTTGAAATATTAGGTTACTGTTCATGTGCATGATTCCACCAATAATAGATGAACACGTCCTTTTTAGAAACTTTGTGTTCGCAGTGCTCATCTACCGCGTCGGCAGCGATGATTCGCGTGAGGCGTCTATACACATCGCTTTGTCTCCCGGTTTTTCTCGAGAGTTCGATCAAAGCGGCAGGCCACAAACGCCCGACCCGAAGAATCCAGGCCTCTTCTCCCCCAATTCCTCCCGAATCCCCACTCGCTCTTCCTCCCCCAATCCACGGCTCACATGCCCCGCCCAAGCTGGCAGCCTCCTCTCCCTCCCATGCTGTCGGGGGATGGTGACGGCGGCAGGGTGTGAGGAATCGGTGGGGAAGCCTGACGTGATGCTGGCCGGACAGCAGCTCGGCCGCTGCCCACTGCTGTGTGTGCCCCGCCCCGCCGCCACCCTACATCTTCCCTATCTTGGGCCGCCCTTTTCACTCCACCGCCGAAATTGTCCTCCACGCCGCGACCCGCCTCAGGAGTCAGGAGGGAGAGAACCACGCCTTAGCCACCCGGGATTTCCACCTCCTCCCGCCCCAACCTCTTCGACGAGATCCTGCTCGCCGCCCGGGACCTCTCCGCGGGACGCCGTCTGCGAGCTCACGCTCATGGAGGGCGCAGTCTGGAGATGTCCTACAGCAGCCTCCGCGTCACTCGGCCACGCTGCTCGGACACTGCCTTCGTGCGCCTTACACGGCTTCCAGAATCGTCCCATAGATGAGGCATCTGCGGGCCAGTTAAGGAGGTCCGGCCTCATCTTCGTCGGAAACAGTTCGCATAATAAAAGCAGCGGCAGCGGGGCGTGCACAGGCAGCAGTGACGGCGGGAAAAAAAAATGATGTTAAGCTGCACTGTCTTGTGGTGTTCATCATCCCATGGGCAGCGAGGAGCTTTTCCTCAGGTCGCTGCATGTTTCGTGTGAGGATGGGTTCAAGCCAGCTCCTGGGCGGTGGCCAAGCCAAGAGTTTTCACTTCCCTGTACATCGTGTCCTGGCCTGACGGAGGTGGTATTGGTGTTCTGCTTTTTTTTTGCTTCAGCTTGAGTATAAATTGGTGCTTAGTACCCAATATGGTACTTTATTTAATGGTTTCTTAGAAAGGTACTTAATCCTGTGGATCATCCCCAAAATAGAGAATGTGTAATATTTTTCTTTATCGTTTGGACTTCGCAACAGAAAATTTTCATGCGTAACTTCAGATATCATGATTCTTCTATTTTTGGAGCTTGGAGTGAAAACCTAGACTATTATTCTTAAATTGGAAAATTGTACACATGACTGGAAACTGATAATCTTACTTTTCTGGCTGTTGTGTCTCTGTAGTTTCTGGTATGCCGTTTACAACTGCGGAAAGAACTGCTGAGAACCATCGGAGGCGTAGATTATTGCTCCAGCATCCTGCGTTCCTGAGGGCAGGTCCTCCCTGTTGTATGTCAATTGCCACCTACTGTTTATTTTCTTGCTGTGTGATTTGTTGACTTAATGGATGCTTTTGTGGGTACTGCAGGTTAGCCGACTAATTTTCAGTTGCCTTTATCTTCATAGCTCACCAGCGTTTGGAACCGCAACTCTGTAACAAATTTTCAGTGTGCCTCTCATCTCTACTTTTTCGATGGTTCTTTGACGGTGATGAATCCTCCATCAATGAATACTACTTTAATATTTTCAAATGACAACAACAAAACTAAGATTGCCCATATTAAGTTTCTACTTTACAGATACTTTATAAGGAGACACTCTGAATATAGGTAATCTGTGATCACTATCTACCAAAACAATGGTGTGTATTTGCTGTTAGTGTCTTCCGCTTCTTTCCAACCAAGTTTTGCGATAGACCTAGCAAAACATAATTAATGGTGCTCTGCTCTTTGGAATGTCAATCTTTTCTCAATTATTATTTTTCTTATCACAGGAAACTTGGGTACTAAGATTATGTTGCAGTTCTGGTTATTCGAGTTTGATTATATTCTTCGCTCATCCTGACTAAGTTATCAGCCACTTCTAAAACTGATTTTGCTTCCTTGCCAAAAGAAAGCATAGCATGATACTTCTTTTTGGATCGATGACCATCAGAGTGAATTAGAACTTTCCTACATCAATTGACAACTTATGTATAGCTCATAAGGCAGGTTATGTGAGTTTGGTTATTCTTTTCGCTCATATTCAGTAAGTTATCAGACATTTTTAAACTATTTTTTCCTTACCGAAAGAAAGTATAATGTTTTTACCTTACCAAAAGAAAGTATAATGTTTTTACCTTACCAGAAGAAAGCATAATAATTGGTCTTTTTGCAATAGTTGGCGAGTTACGGGATTTGCACCAGGAGGATGATATTTGCAACAGTTGGTGAGTTACCACACCATTCATAGTTTCTTTCATGGATGTTTGTTTCTTTTACGAGGATGATAATTGGTCTTTGTTACCACACCATTTATATGAGTTATATTGTTTTACTCCATTTAGTTCTGAGTTGCTTCATGGATGTTGTTTCTTCTACGTATCAAACAAAAGTTTCTTTGTTGTCTCTAATATTCATGTCAGGTAGTGGTGTTGGTAATTTAAGTTCATGTTCTCGGTTTACTTACCATCTGGGTGCAACACATATCCGTGGCTTCTCATAAAATGGAATAAACAAAGAAATGAAAATGAAATTTTCAGTTTAGTTGAAATGAACAACCACCTCTTCCAAAGTTCAGACCATTCAATTTCAATTAATTTCAGCAAATGAGAAAGCTTAATTTTTATGGTGTCATTTTCTCATATCACGTGGCGATTTATTGTAATTGACAGGACCACATGGATATCTTCTCTACAAGTTGCTCTATTATTTTATCATGTTGATGCTTAGAAATGACAATCAGGAATCATTTTATTCTTTATGTATTGCCTTTAACGACGAGGAAAAATGCCAAGGATGCAGCAGATGTGGTCTCCATATACCACTGGCTCTCAATAAATTTGACCCTTTTTTCTCTGTGGTTTCATCCAGCATGGTAGTAACTCAAACTGTCAACTGCATGGAAAATTGTTCTATTGTGAAGTTCAAAGTTTCTCTATTGGCGTGGCCATCTTTTTTCCATAGCTGCAGAGTTCAATTTCTTACAAACCTGCAGAGTCTGCAGAAACCTCACTAGCTTACACATAGCTTCAGGTATATATATGCTTTGCAACGGTATTCGCTTGATGGTTACAAGGCTGGATGAGTAGGTCTTGGAAGCTATATTTATTACAGGAAGTAACATAGGTGAGAGTAACATCGTGGGAGGAATTATAAGCACTTGCACTTGATGAGTCTGTGCTACCAACCACGGAGACAAGAAATACAGAGTACTGGGTAACTGGGAAAGTGCTTGGTCGTCATCTCTAGATCCTTCAGTTCATACGTTACAATATGCGATTTCGACCAGCGTTGAGACGCCATGCTTTTAGCTGTTCATTCCATGTGATCTACAGTGCATCGTTGCTTCCAGTTTTGGTCGGCCGGTGCGATGTACATACTTTCGGCCGGCCCAGATGGTCAGATGGTCTCCTCTCGCCACCAGGTCTTCTTTTATTTGCGTCAGATAGGTCGACGTGCCGGGCGACCTGGTTTCTTCATCGGAGTGCTTGATGTGTTGGTCAGTCTCCTTCTTCATTGTGTTCTTATCCACTGCCTAGGCTTATCAGCTGTTAGGATCTGATTTCTTTCTTCCTTTTGGTCTCTCTGATTCGATTTATTCTCTTTTCAAATGTGTTCGTGTGCCTCCTGGGGTTTCTGTCATGGTCGGAGGAGTTCCTGCCCGTTGTCAACGTCTCCTCCGATCTCACATCGTCGGTGTGGTCTTACGTTCACTGATGGGGTTCCTCTCCGCCTGCATTGCGTGGGCGGCCTCGCCGCTGTAAATACCATATTAAAGCTACCCAATGGTACCACGGTTATCAACTTGCAGCTGTTCATCCACAAAGTACTCTTACGCTACCTAGATAACTCAGTAATAGATTGTATAGACCAGCTTTCTGTTGAAACGAAATTTGCGCTGCTGATCTTTTGATATTCCAACTCACCAGCATCATGTAAGAAACGGAACTGCAGTCTATTCCTTATGATGAATGCAAACCATATGAACATTTTCCAGCTCGACAGTACTATGTAAACTCTCTGCAAACCATATGAACATTTTCCACTTATCCACAAGAAATATCCGATAAAAAAAACGTTACGACACCGCCACGTCTATACTCAAAACAAAGGGCGCGGCGTGCCGCCGCGCGGGACTTCCTAGTATATCATAATTAGTGCCATCAAATATAAAGGTGTCATTGTGCACTAATCCCGTAGCCGACATCTTTGCTCTCACGGTGGTGAAGCCTAAAATGAGAGACCTCGCTCTGATACCAATTGAAAGGACACGAATGTCGCCTATAGGGGGGTGAATATGCGACTTAAAACTTTTACGAGAAGCTTGACAAATGCGAAATAAAACTAACGTTTAATTTGCCAAGCATACAAAACCTTAATAAACTAGGTTAACCTATGTGCACCAACAACTTATGCCAAACAAGATAAGCAACTATGTGATAGCAAGATATATAAGACTTCAAGCACGATGGCTGTCACAAAGTAAATTGCATAAGTAAAGGAGCTCGGGTATAGAAATAACCGAGGCACGTGGAAATGATGATGTATCATAAAGTTCACACCCTTGCGGATGCTATTCTCCGTTGGAGCGGTGTGGAGGCACAAGGCTCCCCAAACACCATGGAGGCTCATCTTAATCTCCTCGAGCCCCCCCACCAAGATGGAAGACCACTATGGGACACTTGAGGGCGGTCACCGAACCCGTATAAGCTTGGTGCAATATGCACAACTTAATTGGAGGGTCCCAAGAATCGCCACTGAGGTACCACAAAGCTTGGGAAGATCTCCACAACTTAATTGGAGGTCCCCAAGAAATCCACTAAGCCGTCTAGGGTTCCAAGAACCCAAGAGGAAATAAGCTTCTTGCTTTCACCACCGAATCTCCGAGGAGAACTCAAACCGATGCACCAAATACAATGGCAAGAACACACAAAGTGCTCAAATCCTTCTCTCCCAAATCCTACCAAAGCAACAAATGCTATGGAGGGATATGAGAGGATGAACAAGGAGGAAATCCACAAGGAACTCCAAGATCTAGATCCTCTATGTTCCCCCTCACTTAGAGGAGAGATGGATTGGTGGAAATATAGATCTAGATCTTCTCTCTCTTTTCCCTCAAAAATATGCAAGAATCATGAAAGCAATGAAGGAGGGAGGGCAAGATTTCAAGATCAACAATGGAGGAGAGAGAAGCCCGAAAACATGGCTGGCTCAAGGAGGAAGAAGGGGTATTTATAGGTGGGGAAAATCTAACCGTTGGAAGCAGCCCGAAACGACGTTCGGCCGTAAGTCCGGCGGTGCCGGATTTTAGGCCAAACTGTCTGGCGGCCAGTTCGGTGGTCACCAAAATGCTGCTCAGTAGCGTGGTTCAGCGCGCCGCCGGATTTTCTGGCCTGGGGCCGAATAGTTCGGCCAGGAAGAAACATCAACACAAAAACGGTGATAACTTTTGCATCCAGGCTCCATTTTCGATGAACTTGGGCTTGTTGGAATCACCACAACGAGCTCTACAACTTTATCCATATAAACATCATAGTCCAACAAAGGAGGATGAAACCAAATGATAAAGGGTTTGACTTAGCTATAAAGATGAACCGGTAAAACCTCCAAACACCAAAAACGCAATAAGAGTTTCATGCGAACTCTGTTTTTAATGAGCTAGAGCTTGTCACGGAAATAACCACAAGATCTAGAACCTCACATGGATAAATTATAAATAAGAACCAAGAAAGATGATGCCAAGTATGCAAATATTTGAGCTCTCTCCGAATGATACGATTAAGTTACTCACTCGAGAGGCCCTCTTGATAGTACGACCACCGATCCTAAAACCCAGTCTCCCAAACACTATGAGACCGGGAAGAAAGAAAACCTATCAAGATCATACCTTTGCCTTGTGAAATCCACTTGAGCTAGATGATGACGGTCTTGACTCCCTCAAGATGGAACACCTTTCTTGATCATGCTTGCTCGCACGAGCTTTATGAAGACATCTCCAAATACTCCCCCATACCCCAATATGGGAGAGCCTTGCTTAGCTTCGTCTTCATGAGTCCATTGCACTAACTTGACTTTGTCTTCACACAATGACTAGATCAACATTGTGCTTCATCTTCTTTCTCCATAATGATGATATCTTGAGAATGCACATGAGAGCACACTCCACATTATTCCTCAAGACACACTCTATAGCCTCAACTCCCTTATGACGATTCTTAGGATCACTCCTTGAATAACACCTTGGTCATAGAATAATCTTCTTTATTTTCATCTTCCCACAACCTTGAAACCAACATATGGCTTGAGCGTTGTCTACGGACAAGTCCTACAAATTTAACTTAATGCAAACATTAGTCCATAGGGATTGTCATTAATTACCAAAACCACACATGGGGGCACATGCTCTTTCAAACACTATGTGACACCACCTCAAATATACACATTTTATTGGTTTGTAGTATGCACAAAGCATATTACTCCCTCATATTGTGATAAAGCAATTATTTTTACAAGAGGCAAATAAAATCCAACAAGAGATGATTAATGGACATTATAGAATTTGAATTTCTCATGAGTACCACATATAGACTAGATAATTCCAAATAACAACACTAAGTGGTATTCCTCATGTACACACAATTTTAGGATTGCGAAGTGCCAAAGCATATCACTCCCCCAAAATGGGATGATCCATTAATCTCTCACAAGAGCCAACAAGATACAAACAATACGCAATAGGCTCAACAAGAACAACCGTACATGGTGTGCAAACCAACATGCACATACTTGATTAATCAAAATGAAGTAAGTAGGAAGCACAACATATGCAAACACATGCAAGATATAACACCCAACACATGCAAAGGGGCGAGTAACTTTCAATGTTGATAAGTTGACTACATATTACCGCAAGGAGGAACACTGAATATATGATATAAAAAAGATAATCCAATTGACTTGACTTGAGAAAATATAATTGATGAAGATCCCTTAATTCTTTATGATATAGCCAAGTCTCCAATGCCCTCCAACAACACCTATTGTTAAAGTAATGGCTTGTTGGTCCCCAACCAAGTTGAGTCCTAAGAAGTTAGTAACAATAGGTTTGGCAACCCAAATGGTTCTTTTCTTGACACCATATTGGGCGCCAACAAATTTGGCAAACACATTGCCAACCTTATCCTTCAAAAGTGAATAAACATCCTCAATTATGATAGGGTTGGATGCATTACCACTAGTGAATGAAGAAGATAGGTGACTATTCTCATGGCATATGTAGCAAGTTCTTTTCTTCACCTTCTTCTCACTTGATTTCTCCACAAGGGGAGCATTAGCTTGATTTTTCTTGCGAAGTCACCTTTCATCAACTCGAGGTTGAACATGGCCTTGAACTTGAGGCGGTTTCCCTTGTTGCTTCTCACAAAGAGGCTTCTTCATCAAAGGACAAGATCTAACATGGTGCCCTTCAATTTTTCACTTGAAGAAAACAATCTTGGCCAAATTCTAGACTTGTTCTTGGCCCTTCTTCTTGTTTATCTTGGACTTGTTCTTGTTATTGTATTTGAATCCAAGTCCACTCTTGTCCTTGGGGGATTTTTGCGCACTCAAGATCTTGTTGAGTGTGGACTTCCCTTCATGAAAATTTTCCAAGTCTTTCTTCAATGAAGTAACTTGGGCCTTGAGCTCTTCAATTTCCTCTACATGGTTAGTGACAACACAAGTACTAGGGGAAGTAGATGCTTCACTGAAAGAGCAAGAAGGCAAGGAGATTAATTCATCACAAGATTTAGCAATAGCATGGGATGAAGAATTACTAGGACTAGCACATGTCAATAAACCATTTTGAGAAGTAGTGCTAGTGTCCACATGAGGCTCACAAGAAGTTTCCTTTGTAGATATAGCCTCATGAGCTAACTTTACGCGAGCATGGGGCACTAGAAGATCCTCATTAGAGCTAGATAGCTTTTCATGACTTTCTTCCAATTTCCCATACTTGCTAGTTAGCAACTCAAGTTGAGCCCTTAGCTCAACAATCTCCTTCAAAATAGATCCTTCACAATAAATAGAGTTAGTAGCACATGTATCGTTATCATGAGCAATAGGAGAAGACAACTTTGCAAGAGCAAGGTCACATTCTTTAGTGAGTTTAGACATTATTTCATTATATGACTCTTCCATGGATTCGAGTTTCTCATCAAGAGAAACCCGAAGCTCTTGCTCTTCTTCAAGAGAATTTTCTAAGGAGCCAGTATCATTAGCATACTCTCTTTCGAGCCTATATTTTTCTCCAATGATTTTTTGGCTCTCAAGAGCACTAGACACAATTTTAACAAGAAGGGAGCGAACCTTCATATCATTGGGAAGAGAATTATAGATAATCTCACCTTCCCTTTTTTATGATAACCTCCTCTTCATATATATTTTCATCCTCCTGGTCATCATTATCCTCATCCACATCAACACAAGAGGTATTGGGTTCCAAAGTAGGGGATACATTTGAACCCCTAGCCATAAGGTAGCGGTGGGTGACATGAGATGATAATGATGAATTACTTGAAGCTCCATTCAAGATCTTATCTTAACCAATAGAATCTTCGGTTTCCTCTACATTGTTAGAAACATAACAACTAGAGGAAATAGAAGCATTTATATTATGGCAACTAGACAAAGCAATATCATCATGAGATTTATTCAAGAAATTTACACATGATATGCAAGGACTATCAACACAAGCATGTAAAGCATTTATTGGGCTACAAGTGTTTAAGTTCAAAGATGAAGCATTGCAACGAGATAGAGATGAAGGATCATCAAAACGAAGCATACTATCACCATTGCAAATTTCATCACCACTCACCATATCATTACCTTGTGTCTTGCCACACTTTGGTGAAGTGGATGAAATTTCATTTTGGCCGGAAGTGTAAGGAATACAATCATCCTCAATAATCTTGGACACACCATATTTTTCTTGAAGCTTTGTCCACATTTCATGAGCGCTCCGAAAAGGTGTGATAGAGAAGGTAACTACATCGCTCAAAGCATTAACAATCACATGAGTAGATTGAGCATTGAGATACAAGTTTCTCTCATCCTCTAAAGATAGATTTTGAGTATCCTTTGGAGGAGAAAAACCCATATATACAATTCGCTCCATAGTTGGGTCCACGACCCGAAAATAATTAAGCATGTGAATTTTCCAAGTATCATAATTTGTGCCATTGAATATATAAGTGTCATTGTGCGCTAATCCTCTAGCCGACATCTTTGCTCTCAAGGCGGTGAAGCCTAAAATGAGAGACCGGGCTCTAATACCAATTGAAAGGACACAGATGTCGCCTAGAGGGGGGTGAATATGCGATATCAACTTTTATGAATGGCTTGAACAAAAGTGGAATTAAAATAGCCTTTATTTTTGCAAGCACACAAAACCTAAATAAACTAGGCTCACCTATGTGCACCAACAACTTATGCTAAGCAATACAAGTAACAAGGTGATAGCAAGATGTATGACTTCAAGCACGAAGGCTATCACAATGTAAAGTGCATAAGTGAAGAGCTCGGGAATAGGAATAACCGAGGCACGCGGAGACGATGATGTATTCCCAAGTCTCATTGGACGGGTGTGGTATCGCCACAAAGGCCTAACCAACGCCACAAAGGCCTCACCTATTCTCCAGTGTGAGCTTGCGCCACAAAGGCCTAGCTCACTCTTCCACTAAGGGGTTCCTCAAGGCGGAACCGAGCCTTTACACAAAGCTTGGGGCGCGCATCCACAACTTAACTGGAGGCTCCCAAGAATAGCCACCAAGGCACCATAAAGCCACAAAGCTGTCTAGGGTTACAAGAACCCAAGAGTAACAAGCTTCTTACTTTTACTTCCATGAATCTCCGAGGAGAAGTCAAACCGATGCACCAATGCAATGGCAAGAGCACACAAAGTGCTCAAATCCTTCTCACTCAAATCTTATCAAAGCAACTAATGCTATGGAGAGATATGAGAGGAAGAACAAAGGAAATCCACAAAGATCTAGATTCGCTATGTTCCCCTCACTTAGAGAAGAGATGGATTGGTAGAAACATAGAACTAGATCTCCTCTCTCTTTTCTCTCAAAAATATGCAAGAATCATGGGAGGAATGGAGGAGGAAGGGCAAGCTATTCAAAGTCAACAATGGAGGAGAGGGAAGCCCAATTTGTGGCTGGCTCAAGGAGGAAGAAGGGGTATTTATACCCCCTCCAAAAATGTAATCGTTACAGTCCAGGGGGCGGATTATCCGGGTCAAGTAGGGGCGGATTTTCCGCCCCCTCCTGGATTATCCGATATAAAACTGGGCAAAAATCTGCCCAAAAGTCCGCCCCATATACTGGGAGCAAACCACCAAAAATTCAAGGGGGTGGATTATCTGGCCTAGAAAAATCAACAACACGAAAATGGTGATAACTTTTGCATTCGGACTCTATTTTCGATGATCTTGGGCTCATTGGAATCACAAAAACGAGCTCTACAACTTCACACATAGAAACATCATAGTCCAACAAAGGAGGATAAACCAAATGATGAAAGGTTTGACCTCTCTTAAAAGATGAACCCGTAAAACCTCCAAACATAAAAAAATGCAATAAGAGTTTCATGCGAAATCCGTTTTTCATGAGCTAGAGATTATCATGGAAATAACCACAAGCTCTAGAACCTCACATGGATAAAATCCAAATAAGAACCAAGAAAGATGATGCAAAGTATGCAAAGGTTTGAGCTCTCTCCAAACAATACAAATAAGTTACTCACTCGAGAGCCCCTCTTGATACTACGGCTACTGATCCTATAACCCGGTCTCACAACAAACACCATGAGACGGTAAGAAAGAAACCCTATCAAGAACATACCTTTGCCTTGTGCATTCCATTTGAGCTAGATGATGATAGTCTTGTCTCCTTCAAGTTGGAACGCCTTTCTTGATCGTGCTTGCTTGGTGAAGTCTTGCGAATTGCTCCCCCATACTCCACTATGGGAGAGACTCTCTTTAAGCATGTATTGACTCCATGATCATAATATCGATGGCAAGATTCAAGCATATGATATCTTCTAGATGTCTATCGTGAACTTGCACTTTGACTTGATCAATTCTTGAATCAATTCCTCTTTCTCTATAATGATGATGTCTTGAAGATACACATGAGAGCTCACACAATCTTATTCTTCAAGACACACTCGATATAGGCTCAACACCCTTATGACCAATCTTCGGATCACTCCTTGAATAACACCTTGGTCATCACATAATCTTCTTCATTATCTTCTTCTTACAACCTTGAATCCAACATATGGTTCAAGCATTGTCTACGGATAAGTCCTACACATATAACTCAATGCAACCATTAGTCCATAGGGATTTTCATTAATTACCAAAACAACACATGGGGCTCCATATGTTCTTCACGTGGTATTCCACCGTGTATCATCCCTCGGGGGAAAGGGCGCAACTTTGTTATCCAATAAAGATTGCTGCGAGGGTTCTTTCATCATCAAGGATTATCGAGCTGTGCTTTGAGGTATGGTGATCTTCATCATGTTGCTTGCTGGATTCATTCCTCTTCTTCAGGTGACGTTCATTGCATTATTGGAAGATTTATCTATCGGGTAGACATGCTATGAAATATCGGGCAAAACTCATAGGATCATCCCCTTGATCCTTATTATGTGGTATCAAACCTCGGCGAGGACCATTGCCCGCGCCTCGATCGAGGCTCCCACACGCCCCTGGGGATCTGCGGTAGTGGGCTGGTTTTTTTTTAACAGTTTTGATCGCTGGGTTCCATTGCATTCAGTATAGATATACTACTCCAGAACCGATCGTTGTTGCACGACATACTTTAGATCGGGCACGAGATTAGATTGCTCTGTTCAGATTTTTGGTACGCAGATTTCTGGCAAATATGATAGGCTACTTGTGAGCGTTTCAGGGTGACTTTCATGGCAAACAGTGTCTGTTGGGGAAAAAGTCTAGTGTTGTGTTGGCACATCCAAAAAAATTCTGAATTTTGGAATGTGATATTTAATTTTAAATAGAAGCTTGTTTGATTGTTTTGGAATTTAAAATTTACAAAGTTTTGAATTTTTTATCATAACTAAACCCTATTTCCAAATCTTACTTTTGAGTTCCATCGTATCATCCATTTGCATATCATATTTGTTTCCAAGCTTTTTCTTTCAAAAAATTGCATTTGTGAAACCCTTCTTAAGCCCTAGTGGCATTCTTGCAATAAGCTTGATCTTGGAAAATTTATTATTTTTATGGTTTCAATGCCTACTATTGTACTGTTTTGTATACAAAAAATATACAAAAAAATTCTAGTTTTATTTTGGCCAGATTGGTTTATTTGATAAAATGCTTTGTTGAAAAAAAAAGAAGAAAAAAAGGTTTAACAAAAAAGGGTTAGGCAGCCCAACTGGGCCAAGCCTGGGCGACCGAGCCGGCCCAGTGAAAGCCAGCCCCCCCACCCCGCAGCACCCCTTTTGCCCTTTTTTCTTCCGACAAGCGGGACCCACCTGTATGAGGAATCCTTAACCTCCATCCGAACCTCCCGCGCCCACGACCTGCTCCCGTCCACGTCGCCCACTTCCCCCTCAGTTCCCAGGAACCAAAAGCCTCGTGGCAACATCCTGCTATTCCCCCGCACCCCTTGTCCCTCTCCCCCGCCAACCACCCAGAGCATCGCCATCAGTCTGCGGCAATTCCTTGCCGGAGTCTGCATAAGCGGCCACCATCTTCGCGTCTCCATCATCGAACCAGATAGAAAGTGCCGCCCTTTCTTAGGTTTCCCTTTTCCCCTATTTCGTGTGCTTCTTCTAAGCCCGACCCTCTCCTTTTTCGTGTAGTTTTTACGATGGAATCGTCGATTCATAAGCCGCCGGCGCCCGGAACCCCTCCGTCCGCCCGTCACCATCGCAGGAGGCTATGCCGGAGCCTGTTGATCAAGCTCACACGCTAGCCGAGCTCCGCCGCACCCCGTACGCCCTTCCCCTGACCTCCGGGACCTCTGTATCGTTGTCAGCATCCACGACCGCGCCGGCGCCGCCGCGTCCCGAGTTCTTCGGTCACCAAACCCTAGCTGCCGGTGAGCCCCTGACCTGGTTCGATCTAAGCCGTCCGATCTTCATAAAATCCATCGGCCCAGGTTGTTCCATTTAATGAACCGGTACCAAACAGTAGAAGAACACCACGTGGCCTCCTCAATTTCTAATTTCATTTTAATAGAATTTGATTTGGCAAAAACTTGTAAAAATCATATCTAGATGTCTGTAAGTCCAAAATTTACAAATTGGATGTCTATGGAATCCTTGAAACATAAGGTACAACATGGTGTAATAAAATATGAACTTTACTGAAGTTTTATGCTGACCAAATTTTAAATTCCTAAATGGACCATTCTTACTATATTTTAGATTATGGAAAAGCTAATTAATTGATTCCTTTTGCATTGGTTTTGTAAAACCATTATTGACCATATAATTCTCTATGGTGGAATTTATAAGTCTAAGTTTTACTATTTGCATTTGTCTCAACATGTGCCTTGGTAGAACTTGTAGAATAAATGGAAAACCCTATTTTTAATTAATTCTTGCACCAAGGTTTTGCAAAACAAATTTTTGAACATAAACTTTGTTTTGATCAAACACTTACAAAGATAAGTAAAATCTTTGAACAATCCATGTCATGGCATGCATATCATTCTTTGCATATGTGTTGTCTTGTATGTGTGTATTTATTACAATATTCCCTGAATGTGTAGATTGTGCGAAGTGTGACCATTGTTGTGGTGAGAAGTGTGTGAGCACCAAGCACAATTAAAGTAAGTTCACTTTGATTTACTATGCAAGAAGTATACTATGAGTAGAGTTGCATGTGTATGACTAATGATTGATCTGTGTTATGCTATGGAACCAAGGTAGGATAGCCATAAGATATGTTTTCCTGAATTTACTTGAAGCCCATGTTGGTTGACGAGTAGTTTCATATGCTTGTATAGACTTGATTGGAATTTCATGTTACTTAGTTTGGAAGTGTGATTGGTTCGATGAAAAGAAGTGAGTAGTCTGGGAGATGTGGAAGATGAGATTTTAGGTTGAGTTGTATGGTAGGGGCATTGAGCCTGAACTACTGACATGCTGAGCTCGATAGATAGTTGAGATGCATGGTAGGGGCATTGGGCCTGACCGACTGACATGTTGATCTCATTAGATAGTGGAGTTGCATGGTAGGGGCATTGATCCTGACCTACTGACACGCTGAGCTCGATATATAGTTGAGATGCATGGTAGGGGCATTGGGCCTGACCTACTGACATGTTGATCTCGTTAGATAGTGGAGTTGCATGGTAGGGGTATTAAGCCTGACCTACTGACATGTTGAGCTCGGTTGATCGTTGAGGTGCAAGGTAGGGGCATTAAGCCTGACCTACTGACATGTTGAGTCTAGTTTTGGTTGGAAATTTGTTGTTTGACACCAGTGGAGTTAGAGGATTGAAACCTTGTAGGAATAGGCAGTACAATGTCTTTTCTTATCTCAAGTGTTTGAATAAGATATCACCTAGTGAATCTTGCCAATACAATTCAAATGTATTGACCATTCGTGGCTGCAAATTTTCATGTTGCAGGTTACTCAGGTTATGAGTGAGGTACGATGATAGGGTCGCGAGTCTCCACTCAGCTGTGTTTGCCTGTGGCACTAAATGGAGCCCTTTGTGTTATTAGCTTTTCGTTGTTGAACTTTATTTGTGTTGAGCTAGTCTGCTATCAGGCTATGCAAGTTATATCACACTATTTTAATTTATGGATCATTCGATGTAATACAATTATGACCTTTGTATCTTGGTATTGCATCTTGAACTATGTGTGCTAGCGAGTCGATCCAGGGGCTAGCACATATAAGCACAGAGGCTTGACCCCTACCGGGTCCGGTCGCTTCATGTGCACAATGATTATATAGACCTCTTGAATTGTGTGGTATGCGATCCAATCAAGTGGAGACTGAACCACTTGGCAACATTTGCTGAATATGAGTGGTGGGAGCTTCACATGCAAGACAGTTTTTCTAGATGTCATACATAAGAGTATTTGGAGGATCCTTTGTGTGTGGTTCTTGGCCTGTGACGTGTGGATGAGGAGTTAGCTCGTCGGTGGGATGAAGAGAAGTGTGCAAAGGACATTACAGGTTCAACTTGGTATGACTTCAATACTTTTTTTGCGTGGTTGTATTCTGTCTCCTCATTGTAAGGTATCTTGTACCAAGCCCGTGAAGGCAGTCAAGCAGTCGCCCAGGATTGAAGCCATGTCTATTCCCTCTCATGCAAAGGAGGCTACAACAGTTGTTTTAGTGCAACCGGTCAGCATGGCAATGACAAAATCTTCTGAAGAGAAGCAGCCTAATGTTGCCAATGTTGTTGTGTACGCTGAAACTGCAGTGGAAAAGGTTGAACCATTGAGTGGGCTGAATATGCAACTCAAGCGGGTACATGATGAGGCTTGCACAACAGTTGACAAGGGTCAGCGTTGGAGTTAATTTCGGACGCAGTGCATGGTCAAAGGCAAAGCGTGCAAGCTCATGGTGGATGGTAGTAGCTACTGTAATGTATCAGTAAGGCTGTGGTGATGACTTTGGGTTTGTCGACATGGCGTATTCCTGAACCTAAGCATGTTGTGTGGTTAAATAGTTGTGGTATGCTGAAAGCTACTCATAAGGTACGTGTGCCATTTATAGTTGGGGATTATATTGATGAGGTGGAGTGCGATGTGTTTCCATTGGAGGAGTGTGGGTTGTTACTTGGATGTCCATGGCAGTATGATTGCAATGTTACTCATGCTGGGAGAGCAAATACATATTATTTTGTGCATGATGGCAAACAATGAACTTTGAAACCTATGCAGAATGATCAAATAAAGTCTGATGTTGAGCTGGTGGTACACAAGGAGAAGTTGCGCAAGGCTAAGCCAAAATCTGGACTAGCTACGCTGCAGCCTGAGGAGCATGATGTACATAGCGTCAGTGTTGCCATTGTTTCAGCCATACTTGTAGATGACTAGCCAGTTGTCCTTGTTAGTGACAAACCGGTTGAAGTTAAGCCTCTGATTGATGAGAAGAAGGATATTCCATTTTGTGTTGACACAGGTGTTCAGACCGATGATAGTTGTGCTGATCCAGTCCCAGTGCATATGGTGCCATGGGTTTATGCTCGTCGCTGTTATGTCAGTGCACCCGTGAGGCGTTTTGTTGGAGCAGCACTGCAGGTGCACATAGGCAAACATGGACGTGTTCGTCAGCTGTGTGGCTCGGGCATTGCTCTTCTTTTGCTGGGTCATGGAAAGCGGGTTCATGTTCAGCAACGCAAGGTTCCAGCAAGAGTTGAGAAGAAGAAGGTGCAGGCTCCTAATTACAAGTTCATTTGGCAAAGAAAAAAGGTGCAGCCACCCAGGGCTGTATCAAGTCGAGCAGGCCAAGAGGGAGGACGTGGTGTGGAAGGCAGGCAAGACTTGAAGACGGCGACGATGCATGATGATTGTGTTGATATCACACCACCCTTTCTAGAAGACCCTCGCACATTGGGGACAACGCTTTTTGAAGGACGGAGAATGATATGGGCACAGAGGAGGAGGTGAAGACCAATTTCACGACTCCACCAAGATAGGCACATCATTGTAATTTTAATAAATAGTATTTTATTTGTGTGATTTTGGGCTTGGTTTGGGCATGTCCAACCAAGTCAGGTCGTGGCGCATTAGTGGGGTGCCCCGGCCTCCAATAAAAGGAGCCAGGAGCCTTACGGTTTAGGGGAGTTGAGTTGTAGAAGAACACCTAGATTCAAAACCTGCAAAACAACTGGAATTTAAATTAGAATAAAAAAGTAGAAGATAGAAAATAGAAAAGAAACTGAGACCGAAAAAGGGGGAGGTGGCCTACCAGGCCACATGTGATGCCCCAAAATCGCCACGTTGCGGATCTTAGCGCTCATGCCACAACACGCATGGTGTCGCTTTGGAAACGCCCACCAAGCATAATGTGCATGTCATAACACACACCGGGTAATAATGACGCCGGATCTGGGGTTCGGATGGCACTCGCCAGGTTTGGGGCCAGGTCCGGCCCCTCCATACCCGCCCCGCCACCTCTCCTCGGCACCGCCATCCGCCTCCATACCCGGTGTCAGGTCCGATTCCCCACTATACCCGTGACCCGCTGATTGCGGTGCGGTGTTGACATAGATGACCGACTAGTTGGGAACCCCAAGAGAAGGTATGATGAGCACAGCAGCAAATTTTCCCTCAGTAAGAAACCGAGGTTTATCGAACAAGTAGGAAAAAGCCAAACTTTAGAAGGTGATGCCTGCTAGCTTCGCGACAGCTCCGGACAATTTATAAGGCGCCTCGTCCAGGGCTTTGCTTTGCACTAGCAGCAACGTGGAACCTGCACACAACACAACCAAGTACTTTGCTCCCAACTAACAATGAGGTTGTCAATCTCACCGGTTTGCTGTAAACAAAGGATTAAGCGTATCGAGTGGAAAGCAATAGTAGTATGCAAGAAAGTAAACAGTGCGAGTAAAAGTAAACAGTAATAGCAATGTAAAGGAAATTGGACCGAGGTCCACAGTTCACTAGTGGTGTCTCTCCATAAGATAAATAATAACATGCTGGGTAAACAAATTATAGTTGGGCAGTTGATAGAATAAAGATAACGTGCATATGTCACGAGGATCACTCTGAGATTTACTTTGGGCATTACAACAAAATACATAGACCGCCATCCAACTGCATCTATGACTAATAATCCACTCACGGGGATATCGTCCGAACACCCCTCGAGGATTAAGTTGCGAACGACAGATAACTGCATTAAGCAAAGTGTGTAATGTAAACAAAACGAATGTCCTTGGACACAAGAATGTTGTTTTCTCCCTAGTGGCAACAGCACATCTACAACCTTAGAGGTTTCTGTCACTCCCCCAGATTAAATAGAGGCATGAACCCAACTATCAAGCATAAATACCCCCTCTTGGAGTCACTAGTATCTACTTGGCCAAGATAGCTACTAACAACGGAGAGCATGCAAGATCATAAACAACATAGATATAACATAAGATAATATTCAGCACATCAACTTAACATAACACCAATATTTATCGGATCCCAACAAACACAACATGTAGAATTACATAAAGATGATCTCGATCATGTAAGGCAGCTCACGAGATCTAAACATGAAGCACATGGTGGAGAAGACAACCATCTAGCCACTGCTATGGACCCATAGTCCAAGGTAGACTACTCACTCATCACGCCAGAGGCAAGCATGGCGATGAAGAAGACCTCCGGTGGCGATTCCCCTCTCTGGCAGGGTGCCGAGAAGAGCTTCTGGACCCTCTCGATCTCGGGTCGACGACGGCGGCGGATCGCGATGTGTTTCTGGAAAATTGATCGGGTGTTTAGGTTTTTTCCGTCGGGGGGTCTTTATAGGTGAAGGGGCAGCGTCAGAAATAACACATGCTGGGTAAAGTAAACAGGTGATAGCAATATGATGGAAATAGGACCGGGGTCCACAGTTCACTAGTGGTGTCTCTCCATAAGATAAATAACACATGCTGGGTAAACAAATTACAGTTGGGCAATTGATAGAATAAAGATAAACGTGATATGTCAAGAAGATCACTATGAGATTTACTCTGAGCATTACAACAAAATACATAGACCGCCATCCAACTGCATCTATGACTAATAATCCACTTGTGGCGAATCAATCCGAGAACTCCACAAGTATTAAGTTGCGAACAACAGATAATTGCATTAAGCAAAGTGTGTAATGTAAACAAAGCATATGCCCTTGAGCATATGAATGTTGTTTTCTCCCTAGTAGCAACAGCACATCTACAACCTTAGAGGTTTTTGTCACTCCCCCAGGTTAAATAGAGGCATGAACCCACTATCGAGCATAAATACCCCCTCTTGGAGTCACTAGCAACTACTCGGCCAAGATAGCTACTAACAACGGAGAGCATGCAAGATCATAAACAACATAGAGATAACATAAGATAATATTCAGTACAGCAACTCAATCATAAACACCAATATTCATCGGATCCCAACAAACCAAACATGTAGAATTACATAACGATGCTCTCAATCATGTAGGGCAGCTCATGAGATCTAAACATGAAGCACATGGTGGAGAAGACAACCATCTAGCTACTGCTATGGACCCATAGTCCAAGGTAGACTACTCACTCATCGCTCCGGAGGCAAGCATGGCGATGAAGAAGACCTCCAGTGGCGATTCCCCTCTCCGGCAGGGTGTCGGGAAGAGCTTCTGGACCCTCCCGATCTTCGGGTCAACGGCGGCGGCGGATCGCGATGTGTTCTGGAAAATTGATCGGGTACTTAGGTTTTTTCCGTCGGGGGGTCTTTATAGGTGAAGGGGCAATGTCAGAGGAGGGCCCAGGCGCCCTCATGCCAGGGTGGCGCGGCCCAGGCCCTAGTCGCGCCAGCCCTATGTGTGGGGCCCTGGTGGCCCCTCTCCTTCTCTCCTTCGGATCTCTGGAAGCTTCCGGGTAAAATAAGACTTCAGGAACTTGTTTCGTCCAATTCCGAGAATATTTCCTGTGTATCACTTCTGAAACACAAAAACAGCAGAAAACAGGGAACTGGCACTGTGGCAACTTGTTAGTAGGTTAGTTCCGGTAAATGCATAAAAGTGCCACGAAGTGTAACGAAATAGTAGGCAAATGGTGTAAAAACAAGCATGGAGCATCAAAAATTATAGATACGTTGGAGACGTATCAAGCATCCCCAAGCTTAACTCCTGCTCGTCCTCGAGTAGGTAAGTGATAACAAAGAATAATTTTTGAGGTGACATGCACCTACACAATCTTGATCATGTATGTAAGCATTTGTGAGCTGGGATCATAAGAACTTAAAACATGGGCATGAAGATATAATCTTGACAATAAGAAACTTAGCAACCATGTTGTAAACATGCAAATGAATAGAAACAAAAGATCATGAAAATGAAACAATGAAAGTCAAACGTGTGTTCAAATCATAAGGAAAAACATACAAATGGTTTTCAGCTTGTCCTTCAAAGAGAGCAAAACATAAATGCATAGGACACCTTCAAGTTTAAGAGGGCGACTAGATACAAATAATTTGAGAACAAGTGAAACCAACAATATGAATCAATCAATGAACTTTGGGACAATGCATATTACACTAAGAATGACAACTATGCTCTCTTAATGGTGCATAAAGATAGAAGGTGGTGACTCAACATAAAAGTAGAAGAAAGTCCCTTCGCAGAGGGAAGCAGTGATTGCAAGTTTTATAACCTTCAAAAATTATGGTACTTACCGGCTTTGAGCTCTCATTGCCCCCATCATAAGCATCTTGAATGATTAAAGTTAATGCGAGAACAATTATGATGCATATGCTTGACAAATCATAAGTTGAAAACCTCGTGCCCCGTGAATACGAGTACCCAAACCTCATGCTACTTTACTTAGAGTCCCAAGCAAGGCTCTTGTCATTGTAAATATATGCATATCATTGAGAACCGCCAATGGGGTACCTCCATGCCCGATGACATGGAACAAGCCCACACCAAAATGACAGGACAAGCAGACAATGAACACCTCGACATCTCTTTTATTTGCCTTTTGTTTAGCTTTTTATTGTGAGATGCGTCGTCGAATGTTCACCATGGGTATGCTGCAAATTTTCACGATGAATTATGCATGGCTTAGATTAGTGGCCCGGCGTTTCCCTAACACATATAAAAACTCCATGATCCTCACAAGATTCCCAATTGATTTCACACCGCGGGCTTCCATAAACAAAAGATCACGATATCAACTCAAATAAGAAGTGCAGTGTTGAAAGCTTGCCCATGACAGCATGGCTGGGCTAGTCTCCAACTTACAACTTGCAAGCATAACAACTCAACATAAGAGACCACAATGTCAAATTTTTAAGAATAGGAAAAAGTAAAGTGTGCCTTCCGGTTCGTGGGAGCTTTACTGACCGAATTTTGCATAACACTGGTAAGAGTTTAATTTGAAGAGAAAATAAAAGCAAGTCAAATTTACTTGGAATAGCAAATTGCTAGTAGGTATGTATGGTGGACACTTTGGAAAACTTGGCTTTTAGGAGTTGGATGCACGAGTAGAGCTCACACTCAGTACAAGGCGAGGGCTAGCAAAAGACTGGGAGCGACCAACTAAGAGAGCAATAATGGCCATAATCATTCAAAGCGACAAAGCGACATTAAAAGAAGCATAAGATGGCATCAAAAGTCAAAAACTAAATGATCATGATGGCTATTGGCGACTTTGTAAGAGTCTAACATGTGTGAGCATGCGCCAAGTCAACCCAAATAAAGCATCAAGGAGAAAACCAAAATAATGCTTCCATACAATAAAAACAACGCATGATTTTTTCAAAGGCTCATTAAGCAATCTCAGTTATTTGAGACAAGTCATGCTACAGCAAAACCACTAAGCATACTATCAAAAAGACATCAAGCATGACATGAAAAAGCCTAAGCCGCAGTCTAGACAAGCTCCTTCTTGTACCACTATTTTGCATAAAGCTTTTCCTCTTTTCCAACACCATTTGAAATTTTTATAAACACCTCTTTTGATGAAAACCAATAAAGATCAGAGGAAAAAATACACCTTGATGAAAAGATATGACAAGGTCTGAACGCAAATCAAGGCGAAAACGAAACCAAAAGCAATAGCGGAAAAAGAAGAACACTCAGTGAAATTGTAAGAATGAAAAATGGAGTGTTCTTGGCAAATGAAAACGAGTACATCTCCTCCAAAGGAAATTTGTTGGGGTCCAACCATTTATTGCAGCAAACAAACTAAACCAACTAAGAAAACTAAAATAACTGACGCTCCAAGAAAAACACATAGTGCATGAAGCAAAAAAAATATAGTGTTTTGAAAGGTGACCTGATTTTTGCCGATGAAGAAGGGGTGCCTCGGGGGCATCCCCAAGCTTTGACGCTTGTACTTCTTGGATATTTCTTGGGGTGATGCATGGTCATCCCCAAGCTTGAGCTTTTGTCCATTCTTCAACTCATCTCATCATTCTCCAATCCCTACACTTGAAAACTTCCTTCATACAAAACTAAACACAATTCTATTAGCAACATTAGTGCAAGCATAACATATAATCAACCTCTTTTTGCTTCAGGTTTCAACTCAAAACCACCACATATATAGCAAATACTACTGTAGCAACCTCCCCAAAAGTTCCGTGATCAAAAGAACTCAAAAGAAAATGATAAAGTGGCAAACACAAATATTGGCAGAAATCTGTCAAAACTGAACAGCTGTCAAATGTCGAATTTTTGAGGGGTTTTCTGTTGCTCAAATCAAAAAGTGTTCGACTAACGAAAGTTTGGATATAACCTGGGGCATATGCACAAGAAATCTCAGGTCCAAAAGATATACAGAGAATTTATACGAATTTTTACGGTGCAGCACCGAAAACAGTTTCAGGACAGCAACATCCCCAAATCTTTACCTCACTCGAATTAGAGGCTTCTCTTGGCACAAAAACAAAATAAAAAGGATAAGGAGCGGTCATTACAGCAGTAATGACTTCCAAGACTCAAATAAAAGAAAAAGTACTGAAAATAAAAACATTGGGTTATCTCCCAAGAGTGCTTTTCTTTAACGCCTTTGAGCTAGGCGCAGAAAATTGCGAATCAAGTAATAATGAAAGGGGGATCAGGATCCACTATAGGAATAAAGAAATGAATACTATACAATTGAGGTTTTGAGTATCCCTTGTAGTCACGCTTTGGTATACTATTTTCATCAAAAAGATTTTCAGGACAAATCCAACTAGTATTAGCTACCAAGGCATTATGAATTCCTACAAGCTTACAAGGTATTGGCAACCTAGATTCTTCGTTGGGTGTACCAACAATTTCAACAGGCGAGCCAAGCTTATCAAACTTCTTAAAAACTTTCCTAGCCTCAATTGCAACATCTCTAAATTCTATGCGCAAAGTTTCCAAGATAAAAGCTTTCTTTTCGGGATCCTCAATTTCATGAAGCTTAAGGAACATGTATTGCATAAAAGGATTAAGACTAGCAAACCTAGCTTCTAACATGTGAACTAAATGAGCAGAAGCAACTTCATAACTAGGAGCTAGCTCAACCAAAGACTTTTCCTCAACTTCCTTATGCATACTAATGTGATTAAAGAACTCCTCAATGTTACTTTTTCCAATAATTGAACCACTACCTACTGAGAGGTCCTCCAGAACGTACTTAGGGAACGGCATGATGAACTAAAAGTAAAGAAATAACAACTACCAAGGATTCTAATTTTTTTGGGTTTTTGATATAAAACGATGCAGGTAAAATAAATAAAGTAAAGCAAAACAATAACAAAGTAAAAGATGTGCGTGCGAAAACTCCCCTCGCAGAAGTCTTCTACTTCCTCCCCGGCAACGGTGCCAGAAAAACAGCTTGATGCGTGGTGAATGACCAGCCCGTTGGGAACCCCAAGAGGAAGGTGTGATGAGTATAACAGCTGGTTTTCCCTCAGTTAAGAAACCAAGGTTTATCGTTCTTGGAGAGGAGAGACAAATGACTGAAGGTGATGCTTGCTAGTTTGCGACAGCTTTGGACAATTTATTTATGGCGC
Source organism: Dactylis glomerata (assembly GCA_007115705.1). Lineage (NCBI taxonomy): Eukaryota > Viridiplantae > Streptophyta > Magnoliopsida > Poales > Poaceae > Dactylis > Dactylis glomerata. The sequence goes on from QXEO01000423.1 coordinate 6,282,966, forward strand.
CTCGTCCAAGCTTTGCTTGCTAGCTGCAACACGGAACCTGCACACACACAGCCAAGTACTTTGCTCCCAACTTACGATGAGGTTGTCAATCTCACCGGTTTGCTTGAAACAAAGGTTATGAGTGTATCGAGTGGAAAATAGTAAAAGTATGCGAGTAAAGTAAACAGGTGATAGCAATATGATGGAAATAGGACCGGGGTCCACAGTTCACTAGTGGTGTCTCTCCATAAGATAAATAACACATGCTGGGTAAACAAATTACAGTTGGGCAATTGATAGAATAAAGATAAACGTGATATGTCAAGAAGATCACTATGAGATTTACTCTGGGCATTACAACAAAATACATAGACCGCCATCCAACTGCATCTATGACTAATAATCCACTTGTGGCGAATCAATCCGAGAACTCCACAAGTATTAAGTTGCGAACAACAGATAATTGCATTAAGCAAAGTGTGTAATGTAAACAAAGCATATGCCCTTGAGCATATGAATGTTGTTTTCTCCCTAGTAGCAACAGCACATCTACAACCTTAGAGGTTTCTGTCACTCCCCCAGGTTAAATAGAGGCATGAACCCACTATCGAGCATAAATACCCCCTCTTGGAGTCACTAGCAACTACTCGGCCAAGATAGCTACTAACAACGGAGAGCATGCAAGATCATAAACAACATAGAGATAACATAAGATAATATTCAGTACAGCAACTCAATCATAAACACCAATATTCATCGGATCCCAACAAACCAAACATGTAGAATTACATAACGGTGATCTCAATCATGTAGGGCAGCTCATGAGATCTAAACATGAAGCACATGGTGGAGAAGACAACCATCTAGCTACTGCTATGGACCCATAGTCCATGGTAGACTACTCACTCATCGCTCCGAAGGCAAGCATGGCGATGAAGAAGACCTCCGGTGGTGATTCCCCTCTCCGGCAGGGTGCCGGGAAGAGCTTCTGGACCCTCCCGATCTTCGGGTCGATGGCGGCGGCGGATCGCGATGTGTTCTGGAAAATTGATCGGGTACTTAGGTTTTTTCCGTCGGGGGGTCTTTATAGGTGAAGGGGCGATGTCAGAGGAGGGCCCAGGCGCCCTCACGCCAGGGTGGCGCGGCCCAGGCCCTGGCCGCGACAGCCCTGTGTGTGGGGCCCTGGTGGCCCCTCTCCTTCTCTCCTTCGGATCTCTGGAAGCTTCCGGGTAAAATAAGACTTCAGGAACTTGTTTCGTCCAATTCCGAGAATATTTCCTGTGTATCACTTCTGAAACACAAAAACAGCAGAAAACAGGGAACTGGCACTATGGCAACTTGTTAGTAGGTTAGTTCCGGAAAATGCATAAAAGTGCCACGAAATGTAACGAAACAGTAGGCAAATGGTGTAAAAACAAGCATGGAGCATCAAAAATTATAGATATGTTGGAGACGTATCAGTATCAAGCATCCCCAAGCTTAACTCATGCTCGTCCTCAAGTTGGTAAGTGATAACAAAAGAATAATTTTTGAGGTGACATGCACCAACACAATCTTGATCATCTATGTAAGCATTGAGTGCTGGGATCAAAAGAATTTAAAACATGGGCATGAAAGACATAATCTTGATAGAAGAAACTTAGCAACCATGTTATAACATGAAAAAGAACACAAACGAAAGATCATGAAAAATGAAACAATGAAAGTCAAACGTGTGTTCAAATCATATGGAAAAACATAGCAAATGGTTTTCAGCTTGTCCTTCATGGAATAGCAAAACATAAATACATAGTACACCTTCAAGTTTAAGAGGGCGACTAGATACAAATAATTTAAGAACAAGTGAAGCCAAAATCATGAATCAATCAATGATAAACTTTGGGACTATGCACATTAAACTCAGAATGACAACTATGCACTCTTAGATGGTGCATAAAGGTAGAAGGTGGTGACTCAACATAAAAGTAAAAGAAAGGCCCTTCACAGAGGGAAGTAGTGATTGCAAGTTTTATAAACCTTCAAAAATTATGGTACTTACTAGCTTTGAGCTCTCATTGCCCCCATCATAGGCATCTTGAATGGTTAAAGTAAATGCGAGTACAATTATGAAGCATATGCTTGACAAATCATAAGTTGAAAACCTCGTGCCCCGTGAAGTACGAATACCCAAACCTCATACTACTCGACTTAGAGTCCCAAGCAAGCTCTTGTGATTGTAAGTATACATGTATCATCGAGAACCGCCAACGGGATACCTCCGTGCCCAATGACATGGAACAAGCCCACATCAAAATGACAGGACAAATAGACAATGAACACCTCGACATCTCTTTTATTTACCATTGGTATAGCTGTTAATTTTGAGATGCATCGTTGAATGTTCACTATGGGCATGCTGTAAATTTCCACCATGAATTATGCATGGCTTAGATTAGCGGCCCAGACGTTTCTCTAACACGTATACAAACTCCATGATCCCACAAGATTCCCAACTTATTTCACATCGCTAGTATCCATAAACAAAAGATCACGATATCAACTCAAATAAGAAGTGCAATGTTGAAAGCTTACCCCATAACGGCATGGTTTGGCTAATTTCCAACTTACAACTTGCAAGCATAACAACTCAACATAAGAGAGCCACAATGTCAAATTTTTAATAACGAGAAAAGTAAAGTGTGCCATCAGGTTCATGAGAGCTTTACTGGCCAATTTTCGTATAACACCAAAAAAAAGTTTAATTTGAAGGATAGATAAAAGCAAGTCAAATGTACTTTGGAATAGCAAATTGCTAATAGGTATGTATGGTGGACACATTTGAATGACTTGGTTTTTTGGAGTTGGATGCACGAGTAGAGCTCATACTCAGTACAAAATGAGGGCTAGCAAAAGACTGGGAGCGACCAACTAAGAGAGCAACAACGGCCATAATCATGCATAGCGACAAAACATCATTAAGATAAGCATAAAATGGCATGAAAAGTCAAAAACTAAATGATCATAGAGGCTTATGGCGACTTTGTATGAGTCAAACATGTTGTAAGCATGCGCCAAGTCAACACAAATAAAGCATCAAGGAGAAAACCAAATTAATGCTTCCAAATAATAAAAACAACGCATGATTTTTTTCAAAGGCTCATTAGGCAATCTCAGTCATTTGAGACAAGTCATGCTACAGCAAAACCACTAAGCATACTATCAAAACGACATCAAGCACGACATTAAAAGTCTAAGCCGCAGTCTAAACAAGCTCCTTTTTGTACCACTTTTTTGCATGAAACTTTTTCTCTTTTCCAACACCAATCGAACCTTTTTGAAACAACTCTTTTGATGAAAACCAACATGGACCAGAGGTCAAAATACACCTTGATACAAAGATAAAACAAGATCTGAACAAAAATCAAGGCGAAAAATGAAAGCTAAATGCAGTTCTAGAAAAAGAGAACACTCGTTGAACGATAAGAGTGAAAAACGGAGTGTTCTTGGCAAATGGAAAGCAAGGCAACTTCTCCAAAAGAAATTTGTTGGGGTCCAACCATTTATTGCAGCAAACAAAAAAAAAGAAAACTGAAAAATAAAGTATAGATGCTCCAAGAAAAAGGCATAGTGCATGAAGCAATAAAAGTGTGTTGAAAGGTGACCTGATTTTTGCCGATGAAGAAGGGGTGCCTCGGGGGCATCCCCAAGCTTTGACGCTTGTACCTCTTGGATATTTCTTGGGGTGACAAGGGCATCTCCAAGCTTGAACTTTTGTCCATTCTTCAACTCATCTCATCATTCTCCAATCCCTACACTTGAAAACTTCCTTCATACAAAACTCAACACAATTCTATTAGCAACATTAGTGTACACATAATAATGAATCAACCCCTTTTTCGTTCAGATTTAAACTCAAAACCACCACATATAAAGCATATACTACTGTAGCAACTTCCCCAAAAGTTCCGTGATCAAAAGAACTCAAAAAGAAAGCGATCGAGAGGCAAACACAAATAGTGGCAGAAATCTGTCAAAACAGAACAGCTGACAAAGGTAGATTATTTTTAGGGTTTTCTGTTGCTCAAATCAAAAAGTGTAAAACTAATGAAAGTTTGGATATAACCTGGGGCATATGCACAAGAAATCGCAGGTCAAAAAGATATTCTGAGAATTTTCACAATTTTTTATGGTGCAGCACCGAAATCTGTTTCAGGACAGCAACATCCCCAAATCTTACCTCACTCAAATTAGAGGTTTCTCTTCGCACAACAACGAAATAAAAATGATATGGAGAGGTTATTACAGTAGTAATAACTTCCAAGACTCAAATAAAAGAAAAAGAACTGAAAATAAAACAATGGGTTATCTCCCAAGAGTGCTTTTCTTTAACGCCTTTGAGCTAGGCGCAGAAAGTGCAAATAAAGTATTTTCGAAACAGGCATTAAGATCAATTGCAGAAGTCTTTTCAATAATACATTGTATTGCATCCACATAAGTTTTTGAAGATCCCTGGTGATTAGGCTTTGGTTCACTTAATTCACTAAAAAGATTTTCAGGGCAGATCCAATCAAAATTATTTTCCAAAGCCTCATGCAATCCCAAGAGTTTGCTAGGTATTGGTACTTTGGTTTCTTCATTGTTTGTACCAACAACCTCAACATGCAAGCCAAGCATATTAAAACGCTTAAAAACTTTCCTAGCTTCAATGGCAACATCTCTAAATTCTCTATGCAAAGTCTCCAAAATAAAATCTTTCTTTTCGGAGTCTTCAATATCATGAAGCTTAAGAAACATGTGTTGCATAAAAGGATTAAGGCTAGCAAACCTAGCTTCCAACATGTGAACTAAATAAGCAGAAGCAACTTCATAACTAGGAGCAAGCTCAGCCAAAGATTTATCCTCAACATCATTATGCATGCTAATATGATTAAAGAACTCCTCAATGTTACTTTTCCCAATAATAGAACCACTACCTACTGAGAGGTCCTCCAAAACATACTTAGGGAACAACATAATGAACTAAGAGTAATAAAGTAACAACTATAAAGGAAACTATTTTTTTGTATTTTTGATAAAACAATGCAAGCAAAAATAAAGTAAAGCAAAACAAAAACAAAGTAAAGGATGTGCGTGCGAAACTCCCCTTGCAGAAATCTTCTTTTTCCCTAGCAACGGTGCCAGAAAATAGCTTGATTCCGGTGCGGTGTTGATGTAGATGACCGACCAGTTGGGAACCCCAAGAGAAGGTATGATGAGCACATCAGCAAATTTTCCCTCAGTAAGAAACCGAGGTTTATCGAACTAGTAGGAAAAAGCCAAACTTCAGAAGGTGATGCATGCTAGCTTCACGACAACTCCGGACAATTTATAAGGCGCCTCGTCCAGGGATTTGCTTTGCACCAGCAGCAACATGGAACCTGCACATAACACAACCAAGTACTTTGCTCCCAACTTACGATGAGGTTGTCAATCTCACCGGTTTGCTGTAAACAAAGGATTAAGCGTATCGAGTGGAAAGCAATAGTAGTATGCGAGAAAGTAAACAGTGCGAGTAAAAGTAAACAGTAATAGCAATGTAAAGGAAATTGGACCGGTGTCCATAGTTCACTAGTGGTGTCTCTCCATAAGATAAATAACTACATGCTGGGTAAACAAATTACAGTTGGGCAATTGATAGAATAAATATAACGTGCATATGTCACGAGGATCACCATGAGATTTACTCTGGGCATTACAACAAAATACATAGACCGCCACCCAACTGCATCTATGACTAATAATCCAATCGCGGGGATATCGTCCGAACACCCCTCGAGTATTAAGTTGCGAACAACAGATAACTGCATTAAGCAAAGGGTGTAATGTAAACAAAACGAATGTCCTTGGACACAAGAATGTTGTTTTCTCCCTAGTGGCAACAGCATATCTACAACCTTAGAGGTTTCTGCCACTCCCCCAGATTAAATAGAGGCATGAACCCAACTATCGAGCATAAATACCCCCTCTTGGAGTCAGTAGTATCTACTTGGCCAAGATAGCTACTAACAACGGAGAGCATGCAAGATCATAAACAACATAGAGATAGCATAAGATAATATTTAGCACATCAACTTAACATAACACCAATATTCATCGGATCCCAACAAACACAACATGTAGAATTACATAAAGATGATCTCGATCATGTAAGGCAGCTCATGAGATCTAAACATGAAGCACATGGTGGAGAAGACAACCATCTAGCCACTGCTATGGACCCATAGTCCAAGGTAGACTACTCACTCATCGCGCCGGAGGCAAGCATGGCGATGAAGAAGACCTCCGATGGCGATTCCCCTCTCTGGCAGGGTGCCGGGAAGAGCTTCTAGACCCTCCCGATCTCGGTTCAATGACGGCGGCGGATCGCGATGTTTCTAGAAAATTGATGGGGTGTTTAGGTTTTTTCTGTCGGGGGGTCTTTATAGGCGAAGGGGCAGCGTCAGAGGTGGGCCAGGGTGGCCTCACCCATAGGGGGCGCGGGCCAGGGGCTGGCCGCACCGCCCTATGGTGTGGCCAGCCCGTGGCCCCCCTCCGTCTCCTCTTCGGACTTCGGGAAGCTTCGGTATAACAGGAGGTTCGGCTTTTGTTTCATCCAATTCCAAGAATATTTCCTGTGTAACTTTTCTGAAACACAAAAACAGCAGAAAACAGGGAACTGGCACTGTGGCATCTTGTTAATAGGTTAGTTACGGAAAATTCATAAAAACGCCATGAAGTGTAACAAAACACTAAGCAAATGGTGTAAGAACAAGCATGGAGCATCAAAAATTATAGATACGTTGGAGACGTATCACCCGCCGGGTTTCTGGGACCTGATGGGGACCCGCCTGGCCAACGAGTTTGGCATTGCAGGGGATAGGTGAACGGGGGTGGCCCTCCCAGGGAGGTTTGAAGGGAGCCGGAGAGGGCGCCGCATGGCGGTGCTTGCTTTGGCCACCACCATGCGGTAGGGGGCACAGCGCGGCAGCGCTCGCTTCGGCCAGCAGCCCGGCTCCATGCGGAAACAGGGCGCGGCCCAGCGCGGTGGTAGGACGCGGAGGGAGCAGGAGAGGGGAATCGCGCCGGCGGTAGGGGAGAGAGCGGCGGCAGGCTGACAACTGATCTATTTGACTATTTGACCACGCAGGACTGCAGGAGAGAGACGAGACATGAGAGAGAGAGAGAGAAGAGTGAGTACGGCGGAAGAGGGAGTCGGGCAGTTGGTGTGAGTGTGTGATGAAGACACGAGATTGGATCTGGGGGATTCTTAGGGTTTGCTTTAGGCAATGACATATGGGGACAACATATCGTAGCAGGTCTGTAGATTTGTGGGTGTGGGTTTGGAACTACCATACTCGTCTTTGCTAGACCCGGTGGGTATGATATTTTACCGCTGAGGAGCTCCGTGTGTTTTTTCTCAACCAAACCCTCCCCATTTAAGGCGGGTACCCGTCGGGTTATCGGGTATCAGGTACCCATTGCCACCCGTAATATGGGGTTCGAACTCAGGATCTGCTGGGATTGGACAAGGACTCAGGCTTCCAGTGCAACCACAAGTCATATGGGCTCTGTCTTGACCAATTAAGTTGTGAGAACTCAGCCAGATGGACAGAGGGTGGTAGTGAATTGTAGGATGGAACGCGTTCGGGTTGGTCTGAGGGATTGCTTCTGAAAGGTCCCGTCTTAGTCATCACCTGGCCATTCGAGCAAAATGAGCATCATGGAGAAAAGGGTTGACTGAGTCTTGTGAGAAAAGAGCACAACCTCTACAGAGTGTTAAAACTAAGTACTTAGCCGTGTCCCCGGTTACGGACAATTTTGAGCGACATGATTTTGAAGTTGTTCAAGAATCTCCTCATCCCAACTTCTTAAATTAAAACTTGAGGGGTTAACAAGGGATTGTTGTGTGATCATAATTATGTGCACCTGGTGGATTCCTGTGTGTGCATAATTAACTAGGAGCACCTGGTGGATTCCAGTGTGTCCAATAGTTCTTTAAAAGAGAAATGAGATCTTTTGAAAAGTATGATAAACTATTGCTTTTCTGCAACTTAGCCTGAAGATCCACTTAGACAAATATCCATTTAAGTGTTAGGCTCCATTTGTGTCCACCAAAAAGTGACATCTTACCAATACAATTCAAATGTATTGACCCTTTGTGGCTGGAACGTTTCATGTTGCAGATTTCGATGACAAGAAAGGTACGACATGGCTGCGAGTCTATCCTCAACATGCTCGCCTGTGGCACATGAAGACGAAGGACTCCATGCTATTTTCATTTCTGTTGTAAACTCTGATATTGATCTAGCCTTGTGCTATGCAACTTGTAAGGTTTCTATTATGTAATTCTAGATCATGCGATGTAATAAAATGACCCTTGTTTCTTGATATTACATCTTAAACTGTGTGTGCTAGCGTTTGATCCAGGGACTAGCAGTGAAAAGCATAGGGATCGGCACCCTACCGGGTGAGGTCACTACAGTGCATGGCTCTGAGCCACTATCCTAGAAGTTTCTAGACAAATTTTAATCATTCTGAAACGGTGATGAGATTCTTCCATACATTCCATGTCTAGAGACTCAAATTGTCCATAACCGGGGACACAGCTAATCGATTAGTTTGACACCCTGCAAGGGTTGTGCACTTTCACCTTAAGACTCATTCTACACAGAGAGAAAAATGAGATGAGACCTTTCCGAAGAAGAATTCAACCAAACTAGCCTGACCGTACCCCCTACAATTCTGCTACCACCTCATGTCAGTATTCACGGTTGAACCCTTACAACTTTCTCAATCAAGACAAAACTCATAGTGTCATAACGCTGCACTAGAAGTACTCTAAAACACAGAAGACATGGTAATCCCTTTAATCCAGAGTGACAATTCGCAAGTGTACTCCCGAGGTTCACCCCACCCTCTACGAGGCGTGAGGCCCCAGGAGACACTCAACTGCACCTCCATCCAGAAACCAATCCACCCAGGTGTTTCATTTTAGTTGAAGTTTTTAATTTGTTCACAAAACAACTTTAACAAAGTGATCATAGCATGGCATCAAGATTCAAAGTAGTTTAGCATCCTAACAAGTTGGGAGTGAGGATGACTACACACTACTAGGATCTAAGCACTTTGTAAAACAGTTGATAATTTCGCCTATCATGCATACTACTGGAAAACACTAATGTAGTAGTAAAAAGTAGGTAGAAGAATGTGTGTCACTTGCCTTTTTGGAGTTCACGATCTTTCACTTCTCTCAACAAAGCACGCAGCTCTCTGTACAAGCTATAATATAGTAATAGCACAACATAAACACACGATACAATCCAAACATAATCAAAGAAGACAAGCAATTGAAAAGTGTTGGTTTAACATTTTAGATTTATTAAGATACTGTAATAAGAGAGATATGGCAATAGGTTTGTGGATTGCAGGAGATAGATTTGAGATTTAGGGAGGCAAGGTCAAATGATTTGAGAGAAGTAGACTATCCAAGATATATGAGAAGAATCTTCATGATTTACAAAAGCATAAATAGAACTTGGAATGGCTCATGTGAATTGGATCACATAAGTGCTATAATGTGATGCAGTTCATGTCAAATAGTGTAATAACAATACTATTGAATAAGTGTGACAACAATTACTCAAAAATGGGATAAATTACTCAAATAGTGTAATAACAATACTATTGAATAAGTGTGACAACAATTACTCAAAAATAGTATAAATTACACTTAGGCATTGGGTAAGCATTTGTGAAATATTGAATTACTCAATTAACTCATTTGCAAATTGAATGATTCAATATAGGTGAACAAGATTAAGTGAGCATGGTGTTGGATATGAATGAATGATATTTGAGAAATAGTTCAAAACTCTATTGGATAACATGGAGTATGGAGAAGTGCTATAATGTAGATTATATCAACACCACAAAGGCAAGAACAAAACCTATGACTGGGATACAACACAACTTACTCAAATAACACAATTGTAATTTGAATATATGTGAGCTAGACAAGAAAGATTTAGAGGGGTATGATATTAGGTCAAGGTGGTGTAAAGATGGTCTTGGTGGATAGGTACGATCATAGGATTCACTTGTGTAAAAGGAGACAAGCTGAAAAGAAATAGATTTATTCCTATAGTGGAAAATACTCAAATTCCCATATTTGAATATGAATGCTTGCAAAGTGGTCCAAGTATTTTTGGTAAAAGGTTCTACTAGATAGAATACAGTAAAACAAAGCTACTGCAATTGGATTCACTCCAAAATCAATTTTAGAACTCAAGTTATGATCAGAACATTGATTTGGATGAATTTGAATGAACAAAGTATGTGCACGTATCAACTTTGATGTTTCTTGATTCTATTATGTTCTACATGATCAGAGGATTCCAAAGACTACAAATTTGTGATTTTTGGATGTGTAGAACAAAAGATATGAATTAATTGGTGTAACACAGTGATTTAAATCAATTTGAAAATGAATTCAAATTGAATACTGACACTAGGGGATTTTATTGCACCAATAGATTCTACTTTTCTTTAGCTTTCTAGGTACATATTATTTGTTATTTTTGGATCAATAGTTTGAAAGATATGAATTTTTCAAATTTCAGCAAAAAAATCTGTCTATTTGAATTTGTTGTAAAACGATTTGATTCGGGATAGGCCACGTGGCGTGATGTGATTCGCCTGTACCGGTTTGGGCGGATCACGAATTGGGGCCATTGGATTTAAAGAAGATCTGATGGTCCAGATCTGAGCGTACCGGTTCGTTTAAGTGGACTGATCTGGTCCTTCGGATCCAGATCAGACGGTTAGCAGGGGAAGGGGAGAGAAGGGCTTTCCCCGGTGTAACATCCCAAATTTTAGTTTTGGGCATCTACATTTCATCCATATGCATATCATATTTTTTTTCCAAGCTTTTTTTTTCCAAAAATTGCATTTTGAAATCATTCTTAAGCCCTAGTGTGTAACATTCTTGCAATAAGCTTGATCCTTGAAAATCTATTAGTGTTATGGTTTCAATGTATACTTTTTTCCTATATTGTATATAGTATTTTTACAAAATTTTCTAGATTTCAATTCGGCCATATTTCTTTATGTATTCAAAAGCTTTATTGAAAATAGAAATTAAAAAGGAAATGTTTTAAGGAAAAAAAGGGCAAGCCAGCCTAACTGGGCCAACCCCGGGCGACCGAGCCGGCCCAGCGGACTTACAGCCCACAGCAGCCCCCCGACACTCTCTATCTCCCCTTTCTCTTTCTTTTTTTTCCTTCCGTGCCGACAGGCAGGACCCGCAGGTCAGGCCCGTCCCTAACCTCCTGCATGTCCTCCCGCCCACGTCGCCCCACTCTCCCCCACTTCTCCAGAGCCCCAACGGCCTCCGCTATGATGGCCGTCTCTTTCCCCACCTTCCCTCGACATTTCCCCCCCACACACACCCACGCCAGATACGCCACCAGGACGCCCCAATTCCTCGCCGGAGTCCCGCAAGTCCGTCGCGGTATTCGCGTCTTCCCCGTCGACTCCGTGAGCAAGCGCCGCCGCTTGTTGGTCCACTCTCTTTCCCTCTATTTTCTGCATCCACTGATGCCTTCCCTCCTCCGTTTCTCGTACCAGCGAATGCCTCCGAGGTCGCCAAAGGTCGCCGCCACCTGGAGCTCCTCCGTCGGCCCGACACCTCCGCTGGAGACCACGCCGAGGACCACCGATCAAACGCGCGTCATCACCGAGCTCCTCCGCACGCCGTCCGACTCCTTTAGCATATCGAAGACCGTCGGCGCATCTCCTACGTCCACCACCGAGCCGACACCAACGAGGTTCCCAGTCACCGATGCCACGTCATTGCCACGTCACACGCAAGAGCCACGCAGGTCAACTCTTGCCCCAGTCAAACTTGACCATGGACCGGTACTCTTCTTTTAGGCCGTTCGTTTTATGTTGATCCGACGGCCCTGTTAATCCCCTCACTGAACCGGTTTCGGCCAGTAGAAACACGCCATGGGGCCTATCCAGTTTAAATTTCGTTTGTAATGACCTCACCCTATAGGGTTCAAATCCCTATGCATTATAGTGCTAGTCCCTGGATCAATCGCTAGCACACATAATTTTAGATGTAGTATCAAGAAGCAAAGGTCATTTTGTTACATCGCATGATCCATAAATTACATAATAGAACAGATTGCTTAGCATAAGGCTCGCTCAATATCAGAGTTTACAACAGAAACACAAATAGTGTGGAGTCCTTTATCTTCATGTGCCACAGGCGAGCATGTTGCGAATAGACTTGTAACCCTATCGTACCTTACTTGTCATCGAAATCTGCAACATAAAACGTTGCAGCCACAAAGGGTCAATACATTTGAATTGTATTGGCAAGATATCACTTTTGGTGGACACAAGTGGAGCCTAACACTTAAATGAATATTTGGCTAAGTGGATCTTCAGGCTAATTTGCAGAAAAGCAAATGTTTACCCTACTTTTCAAAACATCTTATTTATTTTAAAGCACTATTGGACACACTGGAATCCACCAAGTGCTCCTAATTTAAGAAGTTGAGATGAGGAGATTCTTGAACAGCTTAAAAATCATGTCGCTCAGAATTGTCCGTAACCGGGGACACGGTTTTAACACTCTGCAGAGGTTGTGCACTTTTCCCACAAGACTCTGTCAACCCCTTTATCCATGATGCTCATTTTGCTCAAATGGTCAGGTGAAGACTAAGACGAGAACTTTCAGAAGCAATCCCTCAGACCAACCTGGATGCGCTCCATCCTACAAACCCTACCACCCTCTGTCCGTCTGGCTGAGTTCTCGCAACTTAATTAGTCAAGACAGAGCCCATATGACTTGTGGTTGCACTAGAAGCTTCACGATTTGAATGTCTCTAATCTCTTTGTTCCTGGGTGGCTGTCGTTCAAGTGAGATACACACAACCGCCATAGAGATGACTCCGGTGTAACCACTCAACATAATCCATCTTAGCACTTCCACACAGGTGTTTCATTAACTTAGTTGTTTCCTTAGTTTTTCCAAAAACATAGTTTCCATACTTAGTAAAACATGTGGAATCCCACCCACGAATTCTATAGAACAACTAAGCAATCTACACTTACGGTGTTTCTTCTAACAGGATAATCAGGGTTTTCCTAAATAGGACATAGCAAGCTTAATAACCTTCACATGCATACTATTTAAAAGAAAAGAAACACTACATGCATAATAAAACATTGGGACATTTATGAACAAGAGTGACACTTGCCTTAGTAATTTCTGAAGATCGTACTTCTCTTAATAAATACGTGTAGCTCTTCTACAATAAGATAGAAGAATAACACAACATAAAAACATAATCAAACAAATCAAAATCAAGCAAGACAACAAGGTTGTTTATATGATTTGGCTTGGTCTTTCAACTGTCTTAGTGATAATTGGGAAAAAGATTGTGGCATGAAGTTGACTTGATATGGATGGAGAGAATGGCTAAGTCAAGGATGTTAAAAGATGGATGGGGTTTTCTAAATTGTTAGGTGGTGTCAAAACTTAGCAAAATAGCTCAAGAAAATTCTTAGTCTTGGGTTGAGAAGTTAGATGGATAAATTCTAAGTCATGAGGTTTATCATTTTCATCTTCTTGACTTGAACTCTCTTCTCTCGAACTTCTTGTTTTGGACTCCTTGTCTTGCCTTCAACTTCTTGTTTTCTCTTCAACTTCTTCTCCACAGTGTTGATATGGTAAATGTGGTTGGAGAGTCAAAATACTTGGAATTTTTTTTCGTAAGGTAGACTTGATAGCTTTGCACTTGGTCATGGATAGAGAGGAAATTTTCACTAAGTCATTGGTAGATTTGGGTGGTCATTAAAACTTAGGATTTTTCACACCATTTGTAGGATGGGACAACAGTCAAATAGCACAAGGTGCACAATACGTAATTAGGATTTGATATTTGCAAGGTTCTCAAATAAAACAACTACAGCTTGCAAATAGGTTAAACTAGTGGAGGTGACTTTTAGAGAAGCGTGAAAAGTGTGTGAAGTCTTCTGGTGGTTTTTCATTATCAAGGTAAGCAATTTTGCAAAAGGAATTATGCATAAGATATTTATAGAATTAAATCTAGAGTGAAAATACTCAAATCCTCATTTGAATTTGAATATTTGTGGAAAATGGGTTCAAATATTTTAGGCTGTGGTTATTATGTACACAGGACATCAACACTTTTTTATTTGCAAAAAGATTCATCTAAAAAGGATCTACGGACACCAAGATATGGCCATAAGAATGTTTGATAACAAATTTTAGTACAACCAGATTCGTAAGTATACAAGTTAGATATTCTGATGCTACTAGGTAGATCTTGAAATTATGAAACTAACGCAAAAAAAACAACTAAAACGGAGTTAAATTTATTTAATTATGATTTTTCAAAGTTTGCTGTTTTAGCAATATCGGTGGCGACGTTGCGAATTCCTGGAGCATCGGATCTTGATCTGATGGTCGCGGCGCTCTGGCTTCAGATCTGCGACGCGGCTTGGCTCGGCTCCGATTTGATGATGTTGTTGGCGACATGGCACGACAGTATTGGATATGGTCAAATTTTAAGTGACAGATTTATAAATTTTAAAAATTAAAAAGCTGGTACCAACAAATAGGTAATTAAATTACGAATCCAATGCAAAAAGAATCATCTAAAACGAATCCATAAATCTGTAGTTACGAATTTTTGAAGTTAACGGTAAGTTAGTAGCTAGTAAAGATGGATCGATCATTAGTCAGCCGTGCGTGAGAAAAAAAAAGGAGCACGTAGCAAGCTGTTATAGGCTCATAGCTGTTTAGATTATAAAACTAACTAGTAAATTTGCGCGTGCGATTGCTACGGGTTTTTATCACATACATGAGCTAAATTTGGCAGCCACACTTATATTTGAATATGACAAATTATGATTGTTTTGATATAGTATTTAGAGTTCCGATAATTTTTCATGTTTTCAGATCTACACAAAGCGGTTTCCATTCAGGCATTTCCTCAAACATTTGATGATCATAAATACAGCATATCTACCAGAGCCAAACCGAAATCCAGTGCAACTAAGCTGCACAAGGTAACTGTAAAAAGTATGTACTTGCTCCTCAACCTTGTCATTCGGCCAAAACATTAATGTAACCATTGTAGTTTGGAGGAGCTGCTACTCGTGCTTTAGAGGCTAGCGGCGACAAAGGCTGAGGTGGTTCTGGGCTACGTGTCCATCCACAGAATTGACTGTGTCTGCTTGAAAGCTTGATACAAGGCCGGGAGGAATTCACCGATGAAGAAAGTGAGTGTATGTAGGGGTATCGACTCGGCCGCAGAGTAGACCATATCAGTAGCTATGAAATCCTTTACCTTGACCTCCATGCATGTACGCCCACTAGGTGGGATGCAATTCTGTGGCGCACTAGCCAGCAGTGCGCCACAGAAATTATTTCTGTGGCGCACCAGGCCAGGTGCGCCACAAAAATACAGCATTTCTGTGGCGCACAGGGAGACAATGCGCCACAGAAATTGGGTGGGGCCCACTCCCTGCCAGCCCCAATCATTGATTTCACTAATTCTGTGGTGCACTGGACCTGATGCGCCACAGAATTAGGACATTCTGTGGCGCATCAGGTCCAGTGCGCCACAGAATTAGGACATTCTGTGGCACACCAGGGTCAGTGCGCCACAGAATTAGTGTAATTCTGTGGAGCACTTGACCAGATGCGCCACAGAATTAGCTCGTCCCACACCTTTAAAGTGCCAACCTCCCACACTCCCAAGCCATTCATCTTCCTCTCCTCCATCTAGATCTAGCTCTAGCTCCCTTCCCTCTCATCCCATTTTGGTCATAGTTTTCACTTTCTTTGGTACTTATTGTACTTACTTTGGTTGATACATAATTGGCGGTGAGGAGAAGCCTCTCCATATTCTCTCCTCCTCTCCAACTCATCGATCGCGGTCTCGTCTCGGTATCGAATCTACAAGGTGAGTATTTGGAGGGGACATGCATGCGCATGTCGATCTTGTGTATGGATGATTGTTGCACGTGAAGCGCTTGTGTGTGTGCCGGTGTGGTGCATGGATGTTTGTCGAGACGTTGATTCATTTCCGTTTCGGCAAATTTTTGCACTACCCATAGGTCCTACCTTTAGGAGAGGTCATGCCGAATTTTTCCGCTCTATGTATACCTTTAGGAGAGGTCCATGCATGTGTGTGCATGTGTTGCGGTTCTAATTTTCTGCTCTATGTGTACCATTTGCAGACAACCATGGTCCTCTCGATGAGTTCCGCTCGAATTAGTAGATACAAGAAAGACGCGAAGGAGGACATGATTCGGAACAATAGGCGCTAGATAAGATGTCCGTGTCGATCATGCAAACTCGAGCGCTGGATCAACCCTGATTCCGGACAACTGGAGGAGCACCTGCTGAGGCGCGGTTTCATGCAGGACAACCAGGCGCGGCCGGCCCCAACAAATGGTGCGCATGAAGACCTTGGTGGTGAGCGAGATGACGAAGCACCACATGTCGGTGGAGAATATCATCATGAAGAAGAAGTCGGCGGAGA
The DNA here is from genome assembly GCA_007115705.1 of Dactylis glomerata. Classification (NCBI taxonomy): domain Eukaryota; kingdom Viridiplantae; phylum Streptophyta; class Magnoliopsida; order Poales; family Poaceae; genus Dactylis; species Dactylis glomerata. The sequence goes on from QXEO01000423.1 coordinate 6,299,528, forward strand.
AGATCATCATGAAGTAGAAGTTGCCGGCGGAGAAGATCATGATGAAGAAGAAGATTCTGGTGCGACTCCGCTAATTTCGGCCTTGCGGGACTCTCATGTTCAAGATCTGCTCCTCCATGAGACGAGCAACGACAGAGCTGCAGCCAGAGAGAGAGCCAAGCTGGCGCAAATGGAGAAAGACGGGATGACTCCGATATTTCCTGGGTGCCGTCCGCAGGATACGCGCTTGCATGTAACGCTTGATTGTCTGCAGATGAAGACGCAGAACAAATGGACCGATTCCAGCTTCAGCAAGAACATGAAATTCTGGCACGATCGTCTCCCAAAGGGGAACACATTGCCAAGTAGTATCGAGGAGGCCAAGAAAGTTGTGTGCCCTCTTGACCTACCGCACGAAAGATACCACGCCTGCATCAATGATTGCGTGATTTATCGGGGGGGAGTACAAGGACATGACCACATGTCCTGTGTGCGGCCACGGACGGTACAAGGTTGGGAACAAGAAGGTACCTCGAAAAGTGGTATGGTACTTTTCTATCACTCCCCGTCTGCAGCGGTATTTCGTGGACCCTAAGGAAGCAAAGCTCATGCAATGGCACGCGGAAAGGGAGAAGCCCGAAGAAGATCCGGAGATGGGCTATATGCCGACACACCCTTCAGACGCTGGCCAGTGGGAAGCATTGGACATCGCCTTCCCTAGGTTCGGGGGCGATGGAAGGAACATCAGGCTGGGTATGAGCACCGATGGACTCAATCCGTTCGGCAACCAGAGTAGCACGCATAGCACCTGGCCTGTGTTTGTATGGCCTTACAACCTACCCCCGTGGCTGTGCACCAAGTAAAGGTACATACACCTGACTATTCTCATTCAGGGGCCGAAACAACCAGGTGTCAACATTCATTTGTATCTCGGGCTGCTGAAAGAGGAGTTAGACACGTTGTGGAAGACGCCACCCCGTACGTGGGACGCCTACAGTAGAACTTATTTCGATATGAGAGCCGCGTTGATCACGACGGTCACGGACTATCCTGGTTGCGCATACGTATCTGCCCAGGTCAGCCACGGATTCTGCGGCTGTGTGAAGTGCATGGACGAGACCCCGCATCTACAGCTACCAAGGGATCCTGGGTCCTCAAAAACCGTGTACCCAGGTGCTCGAAGGTGGCTTCGCTTGGATCACCCGTGGAGAAAACGCGGTGATCTGTTCAATGGTAAAGATGAGCCCGATGGACCCCCGCGACAGAGGAGCGGTGCAGAAATCGACGATCTTCTAAAAAATTGGAAGGAGTGCCCAGCGCCGGGAAAGAAGCGACCGAAGCCAGAGCCGCTGCTCGGTGTATGGAAAGCGAGGTCTATTTTCCACGACTTGGAGTACTGGAAGGTCCTCCACACGCCCCACAGCCTCGATGTCATGCACATTACGAAGAACGTTACCGAGAGTCTGCTTGGCACTCTTTGCAACTCGGAAAAGTCCAAGGATGGGCCGAAAGCAAGATACGATCTGAAACATTTTGGCATCAGAAAAGCACTTCAAGCCCCCGATACTGATGACAACGATGACGATGATGATGATGATCAGACGGAAGGGACTCAACGTCTCCGCAAAAGGGCTAAGAAGAACGCGGTGGTGCTTCCCGCTGCATGCTTCACAATGAGTCCGGAGGAGCTCGAGCAGTTTTTCAGGTGCCTCCTACGAGTGAAACTTCCGCACGGTTACTCGGGGAATATAAGCAGATATCTAGACGTAGCGAAGAAGAGGTTCACCGGGATGAAGTCTCACGATTGTCACGTGCTCATGACGCAGATACTTCCCGTTGCGATCCGAGGGATAATGGATGAGCACGTCCGTGATACGCTGTTTGGCCTTTGCTACTTCTTTGACGTTATCACCAGGAAGTCGATCGGCGTGAGGCAGCTCAAGATGCTATAGGATGAGATCGTGGTGATACTATGTGAGCTCGAGATTTACTTCCCGCCCGCATTCTGTGATATATGCATCCATCTCCTTCTCCATGTCGTTGATGACATCAGGCAGCTCGGCCCGACGTTCCTCCACAACATGATGCCTTTTGAAAGGCAGAACTGTGTCATGAAAGGATACGTTCGCAACAGGGCCCGTCCAGACGCAAGCATGGCTAAGGGGTTCCTAACCTACGAGTGCATCTCCTTCTGCCAGAATTATCTAAGCAACGAGGACGACCAGGATCATGTTGGTCTGCCCACCAGGACGCACCTCGGCAGGCTCGCTGGAGTCGGTCACCGCGAGGGCTACCGCTCAGTCCATGTCGGCATTGTCAATCGACGCGACGACTTTGAAAGGGCTCACCGGGTCGCGCTACAACACTTAAAATTGGTCGAACCTTTTGTGCAAGAGCACAAAAGCATAATCGAGCAGAATTACATCGATATGGGCCGGCCAAGGAAGATGGGAGACGTAACCAAAGAGCACAACTCCGGCTTCACGCTTTGGTTTAAGCAAAGTCAACTGCTTCAAGCACAGAGCAGAAGGCCTTCTACCGAAGATGAAAAACTCATATACACCTTATCACAGGGCCCCAGGCATAACGTAAGGACCTATCAGGGGTACGACATCAACGGTTACAGATTCTACACCGAGGAAAAGGACAGAAATAGTGAAAATCAAAACTCAGGAGTAACTATGCTATCATACGCCGATGACGAGACTAGTGTCAAGGAAAGATTTTTCGGAAGGATCAAGGAGATATGGGAGCTCAATTACTGTGGAGAGACGGTGCCAATGTTCCGTGTGAGATGGGCCAAGAAGGTCGAAAAAGAAGGCCGATATTTCACCACCATGATTATACCGGATGCCAAATCGAAGAATGCATCCGCAAAAAATGAGCCATGGGTACTCGGTAGCCAAGTTGACCAATGCTTCTTCATCACCGACCCGTCGAGGCCTAGCCGTGTTGTCGTGAGGAGGGGGAAGAGGAGCATCATAGGAATGGAAGGAGACGCAAACGAGGAAGACTTGGACAAGAACGGTGACCCGAAGATCGAGGAGGAATTCAACAAGCACTTCGACATGCCTACTACTAGTAAAGTAAGAAGGAAGACCTCCCTACCTACTAAAGGTTGTCCGTTCACACGAAGAAATCTCAAGGTGGCCGGCATAAAGTATTCAACCGCCAACAAGAAGGGCAAGAAGATTATGAAGAAACGCTAAGCTAGCTCGGAACCGGACGGAGAAGACTTTTTTGGTGTGTGTGATCGAGACTTTTTTGTGTATGCACATGTGTGTGTGATCGAGACTTTTAATTTTGTGTGTGTATGCACATGTGTGTGTGATCGAGACTTTTAATTTTGTGTGTGTATGCACAAAAAGAGCAAAAAGACGTATCTAACGGTATTGATCTTATATTGTGCATTATATAGACATCATATGAAAATATATTTCAAGACGTATCTAATGGTATTGATCTTATATTGTGCATGTAACAACTCAGAAAATTGTAATCCACTTCCTATTAATTAAAGTGCCAAATTTTGGACCAAGATAAAACTTTTTATCTATTATTGCATGTATGCATGTATTTTCCATTATGTGTATTTTATGATTTCATGTGTGTGATTAATGGTTGTGCATTAGTTAGTTAGTTATAACTTAACCAACAGAGACATTAGAGAAGGATTACACAAGCCAAAGAAACCAGAAATAAAAATCATAGAGAAAAAGAGAAGAATAAGATGATCTATGAAATCTTATTGACTACCCTACTTTGAGCCTTTAGAATAAGAAATCTGTAACTCAACTTGGTGTTTGGCCAGTTAGTTGAGCTTGACCAAGTTGCAGACTAACTAAACCAAGAAGTTTCTAACCAAAATTCAAATCAGAACTGGACTCAAACCTCAGCCAAACTTTGAATCTGAAATAGTGACCATACCCAAATTTTGAAATAAGATTTCTGCAAAACTTATTCTTTCTTGATAACAAATATATGACTGGAAACCTTGGCCAATATGTTGATCACCCAAAGTGAAAAATTTCAAAAATTCGAATTTGAATCTCTTGCGGACATTTCGTCGAACACCTCGCAGATGAAAATCGGGGCAAATCATGATCACTGTGAGGATCACTGTCGCCGTCCGTCTCAAGCCTGTAGCCATGCTCCTGGACGACGCCGCGGTCGAGCCCAGCTCCCCCTGCCCCGACCCAAGCCGTGAGAAAGGGAGGAGAAGAGGAGACAACACCCAGGACCCCCCTCTCTTCTTCCCCAGCTCACTGCACGTCGCCGACCATCGTGACTGCGCCAGAGCCGACCCACAGCACTCCGCGGCCGAGACCGAAACCCTCCAGCACGCGAGCAAGGCCGTCGAGGCCGGTGTCGCCCGTGCACGTCGCCAGCATGCCCTGCACCGGCAACCTACTGGGCGCCCCTGTCCCCGACGCTCCGGCCTATAAAAGGCCCCACCGATCAAACGAACCAACTCGCCCCGTCCCCAGCTACCTCCCAGACACGCTCACTTCACCCCGCTTGCTCTCGTTCGATGTCGCCATCCCCGCCGGCGAGGTACTGGACGCAGAGAGCACCGCCGCGTTCGACCTCCCTGGAGCAAGCCGCCGCGGGGAAGTGGTGGAGGAGCCTCGCCGGAGTCGTTTCCACCCGTCGCCGTCGAGTTCTGCTTCCTCTACGCACGCCGCCGTCGCCGTCGTCATCTTCACTGCGCGCAGGTGAGCTGCTCCGTCGCCGACGAACACGATGCACCCGAGCCGTTCGATCTTGATCCAGCGGTAGCATACCGGTTCGGGGAAGTTAAGTGACCTGACGGGTGGGACCCCCCTGTCAGGTTCGGTTTATTATTTTCCCGCCCGGGGCGAAGCAGTATGGGCCGGCCCGTTCGGGATTCTTTTTGAAATCGGCCCGGCTCGTTAGAATTAGGTCCGTTTCGTTTTTAATTATTTTCCCGCCATTTGAATTAATTCAAATAACTTTCAGATATGATTTTCAAAATTAAATTCCAAGAGTTTTAGAAATCCATTTTTAGCAAATGAATATGCGTTGGAAAGCTTATGAAATGCTCTACACTGTAGAACTGGTTAGAATTAAAGTTGAGGTAGGAATTTAAATAAATAAGAATAATGTGACCATCGCTTTATTAATCATAGAAAAATTCTATAAAATTGTTTAAACCTCCTAAAATTATGAAATTTGATTTGTGAACTTACTATTACCTCCCCTACTATTTAGCCAACCCTAATCAACTCAAGTCTAGTTAGTGATATCAATTAGACTTAAATCCAATCTTAATGGGTAACATAAAATGATAGATCCCTATCATGCACTTAGAATTTATTGTGGCCCTCAATACCAATTCACATAATTAGTCGATCCTTACTTGAACTAGTCCAACTACCCTTAGTCTAATACCCATACTTAAAAAGTAAACCCCACATGGAGTGTGGTAGAAAACTTAACTTACACCCTCAATGCAAACATGGAAGAAAACTTGCAACACAATTCAAATAAACCCCACCATGAAGATTATTGTTTGAAAACAAGTTTGTGTGTGTGAAGTGATGTTAGCATTGTATGGTGATTGTGTGTTCTGTGTTTATTCATTATTAGACGCTAGTGTTGCCGAGGAGGATATTGAAGGGGAATATTATCAAGAAGAAGAATAATACCCCGGACACTTTGCCAACCAAGGCAAGCCATCTTTTGAATCATACTCCAAATGCCTAGTTTTTACTATTGCATTCTACTTGTTTTAAGTAAATTGCATGATTGAATTGCTAGAGTAGAAGGATAGAAGTATAGTGATATCTTGCTCAGCAAGAGCATCAAGCTGAGTTTATCCAACCATAGCTTAGTGGTATCATCACTCAATATAGTTGCTTCGTCGCTAATAAAATTGAGACCATCTCTAAGTGGGACCCCATTTGAACTTGGTGACTTGAACTTGAAAACTTGAAATGGAGATCCCTCCTACATGATGTTCTTATGAAGGAAAAGAATATTGACTAAGAACTATGGAATGTATTTGCTAAATGATACTAAGTGATGTACCATGTGAGCCAACCATTACCGTACGACCACATTACCCCTAAATGGGAAGGGGCTTAGTCCGTAGCTTATTCACCCTAGTATGGGAGGTCTTGTATCATCCTTTATAGAAGTGCATCGTGCGCGGGTACTTCTGAACCAAGTGGAGATTCCACTCATCCGGCATCCCGGAGCGGGCAAAACTAGAGGCGCCGGAATGGGGATTTCCGTATCTCGGGCTCTAGGGAAGGATCCTATACTAGAGTGAGCAAGTGAAAGAGTTTGTTTGATTATCTGAACCCCGCATACTTTGTGTATGACGATCCGTGGATTTCTCCCGGCAGATGTATCGAATCTTGTGGGTAAAGTGTACCCCTCTGCAGAGGTTTTCAAACTATTCGAATAGCCGCGTCCTCGGTTATGGACAGTTGGCAAACTGTACTTGACTTTTGTCAAAATGATAATAACTTATGTGAACTGGGTGAATGACATGACTTGACTTGACTTTGATCTTGACACACTTAAGTTCCCTTAGATTAAACTTAGAGAACTAAACTTCTTTTCTACCAATGAACATTCTTGGGAAATAAAACTAGCTTTTGCAACTAAACTTAGTGCTTAGTCCACCATATCAACCTTGCATATCTATTTCAACCTTTCATTTATAAGATGGTTTGCGAGTGCATCCAATGTACTCACGGCTGTGTCCCTGGCTATCAACTTGGCCAGACTATGGGGAAGAATATCCGGAGGAAGGTTATGAAGAGGAGTGTCAGAACTAAGATCTTCTACTGAGTCGCCATTGCCTGTAGGGTGAAGGCATGGACCCAAAGACGTTATTTCCGCTGCTATATTGTGTTGTAGTTTGAACTTGGTCTTTATGACCATTGTATTTGAACCATCGTATTGTAATGTCTATGGAACTGGTTACCAACTACGTTATGTGTATCACAACAATGATTCTAGGATTGTGGTGGAATGCATAACGGGCACTTCGAATTTGTGATAAATTCGGGGTCGTCACAAGTTGGTATCAGAGCCTAGGCTGACCATAGGAGACCTTAGTTAGAATGGGCGTTAAATGAAACCTTTATAAAAACAAGGAAGATGAGTAATGGTTAAAATTGCTTAGTCTTTTCCTCTCTATTTACCAAGTTTTGTACATACTTCAGTTTTTACCTACTTAAAATTTTGCACACTTGAGTTGATCACTAACTTAATATAATCTAAAACCTTGTAGATGGCACCAGTATTCACTAAGCAGTACCAGTTGGGCCATGGTGACAGCCTTTGTTTCGAGCGCGACCTCACCACCCTGACCTTGTTTCTGAACCGTCTGTATCCGGAGTTCAAGGGAGCCGTGCTCAATGAGCACCCGGATGGAGAGCTACGATGGCTTGTCAGGGCCAGTTGCCGTGGCAAGAAGGGATATTTGAGTTCTCCAAGGATCAAGTTTGAACTTGTGGAGAACACTTGGGCCGATGGTTTGGTCCGAGGTATGCAGGAGATGCACGCCCGCTTGTGCGGACTGCATGTTGAGGAGGTCCAGGGAGAGCGCTTTAGGAACTTTGCTCGGCGTGATGCGGACGGGCGTCCCGCAAACATGCCAGGGCAAAATGAGCCGAGTACCTATGTCGATCACATGGACTTCTTGCTATACTCCACTCAGCAGGAGGCTGATCGTGCCCGTACCAAGGCCAACCTTGAGCACTTCGCCCTGGTGGAGGCAAGGAGCACTATTAGGATTCTTGCTAGGGATCGCAAGAGTCTTCGCCGCCAGCGCGATGAGAGGGATCACACCATTGAGGAGTTGAAGGCCAATGTGGCTGAGCTGACTGAGTACATCGAGAGTCTCGAGAGCCACCTTGGTGAGGAGGAAGGCATTGATCTCCGCAAGGAGGATAATGCCCTCATTAGTGACGAGGATGACTTCATGGAGGACCTGGATGATGAGGAGGATCCTGAGGAGAATGGATTCATTGTGGATGATGAGGAGGAAGACCCCGAGGAGCCCGATGTTTAGAGCTAGAGATTCCCATGTTATCTAGTTATGAGTTTACTTTGAGTCACTTCGTGTAGGTGTGAGTTGTATCCCCCTCTCTAGTAGACGAGTAGCAATGGTTTGATGTAAACCATTTGTAATGTGTGAACTCGTATGTATGTTATGTTTGATGCTTGTTGAATGAAATATGAATTTGGCCCTTAAGACCTTAGTAAGACAAAAATTGCATCATTCATGTTACATTAAATCTTAGCAAGTTAGTTTTTCCCTCTTGTCTTACGCACCTTATCTTCAGATGCCGCGAGCACCCCCACCCCCGAACCCGGAAATGGCCGAACTACTAAGGTTGATCATGGAAGACCGGGAAGCAGCCCGAGCTGAGCGCCAAGCTAACTTGGCCACTCTTCAGCAGCTAACCCAGATGGCAATGAACCACAACAATGGCAATGGGAATGGCCATGGTGAAGGAGAAAACAATGGCCATGGGGATCACCGATCCAAGTTAAGGAGTTTCCAAAACACCAACCCACCTATATTCACGAAGTCTGAAGAACCCTTAGATGCTGATGACTGGCTTCGCACTATGGAGAACAATTTGGCAGTCGCCGAAGTTGGTGAAAATGAGAAGGTCTTGTACACAACCCACTATCTTGCGGGAGCCGCAAGAGCTTGGTGGGATAGCACTCATGCAATGCAAGCCCAAGGGTATGTGATGCCTTGGGAGGAGTTCAAGGGCAAGTTCAGCAAAGCCCATGTTCCTTTGGGATTGGTTAAAAGGATGAGAGATGAGTTCAGAAATCTGAAGCAAGGTTCCCTATCTGTGGTGGACTACCGTGACAAGTTCCTTACCTTGTCTAGGTATGCCCCAGATGACACTAACACCACTGAGAAGAAGCAAGAAAGGTTTCTGGATGGACTTCATGATGAGATGCAATGTGTCTTGGTCAGCATTCACTTTGCAGACCTAGAGTCATTGGTTGACTCTGCCATTCAGATGGAAGGCAAACTCAAGCAAGCTGCAGAGAACCGCAAGCGCCGTATGATGTATCAAGGCAACTCGAGCAATTCGCAGAAGCCAAGGGGAAATCCACCTATGGGTTTCGCCCCTAGACCTATGAGGCCATCTGCACCTGCCCCACGCCCCAACTACCCCAACCGTCCGCCCGGCAACAACTTCAACCGTGCACCTCCAAGACCTAGTGGCAACAACTTCAACACCAATACCCCTAGGCCAAATGGCGCCCCTGTGCTACCCAAGCCCGGTGACAAGTCTGGAGTTACCTGTTATGAGTGCGGACTCAAAGGGCACTACTCCAATGAGTGCCCCAAGAAGCTGAATGACGCATCCAAGACCACTGCTCCTGCTCAGCAACAGCGCCGTGTTGGGAATGGCAAGAATTATCCCCCAAGGAACCCGCCTCACCCTCGAGGCCGTTTGAACCACATGAATGTTGAAGAAGCTCAGGAGGCAACCGACATTGTGCTGGGTATGTTCCCTGTTAATTCAGTTCCTGCAAGAGTTCTGTTTGATTCTGGAGCTTCGCATTCGTTTGTTACTCAGTTATTCATTGATAAAAGTGGACTTCAACCAACACCCCTGAAAAATATCATGTCTGTGCAAATACCTGGGTCAATAACCAAGGCTAGTTGTACCTGCTTGGCAGTGCCCATAGAAATCCATGGGATCTCATTCTTAGCCAGTTTGATTGTGTTAGGAACCAAAGGATTGGAAGTAGTCCTAGGTATGGATTGGATGTCTCAACACCAAGGAATTATAGATTGTGCCAAAAAGACCATCACCATGAGGAGTAGCCATGGAATTTTAGTAAAGCATGTGTCAGTTAAACCCACTCAAATCCCCAGATGTCATAAGAGTATCTTAGGGCCAACCATAGAGGAAGTTCCCATCGTCTGTAAATACCCGGATGTTTTTCCCGATGAGCTACCCGGAATGCCACCGAATCGGGATATTGAGTTTATCATTGAGCTTATTCCCGGAACTGGATCCATCGCCCAACGACCCTATCGTATGAACCCAGCTGAACTGGTGGAGTTGAAGAAGCAATTGGATGACCTTTTGAGTAAATGATTGATTCAGCCAAGTTCTTCTGCTTGGAGATCACCCGTTCTGTTTGTGGATAAAAGTGACGGTTCCAGCCGACTGTGCACTGATTACCGCAAGCTAAATGATGTGACCATCAAAAATAAGTATCCTCTTCCTAAGATAGATGATCTGTTTGACCAATTGACCGGAGCTCGAGTTTTCTCGAAGATAGATCTTAGAACTGGATACCATCAACTGAAGATCCGTGCAACTGATATACCCAAAACAGCCTTCACAACCCGATACGGATTGTATGAGTACACCGTAATGTCCTTTGGATTAACCAATGCCCCTGCTTATTTCATGAACCTCATGAATAAGGTTTTCATGGAGTTTTTGGATAAGTTTGTTGTTGTTTTCATTGATGACATTCTTATCTACTCCAAGTCTGAAGAAGAGCATGCCACCCATTTGAGATTGATCTTAGAGACTCTTAGAGAGCATCAGCTATATGCCAAGTTCAGTAAATGTGAGTTCTGGTTGAAGGAAGTTGGATTCTTAGGCCATGTGTTGTCAGCTGGAGGAATATCAGTAGACCCAAAGAAGATCAAATCAGTCATGGAATGGGAAGCCCCTACCACTCAAACTGAAGTTAGAGGTTTTCTTGGACTAGCGGGATATTACCGCAAATTTGTTGAAGGGTTCTCGAGCATTGCTAGACCAATGACCCAATTGTTGAAGAAGGACAAGAAGTTTGAATGGACCCCTAAGTGTGAAGAGAGTTTTCAAGAGCTCAAGAAGCGATTAGTGACCGCTCCTGTCCTAACAATGCCCGATATCACCAAGAACTTTGATGTCTATTGCGACACCTCCAAACTTGGACTTGGTTGTGTGTTAATGCAAGAAGGCAAGGTCATAGATTACCTCTCCCGGCAGCTTCGACCTCATGAAGAAAATTATCCAACCCATGATCTGGAGTTAGTAGCTGTAGTTCTAGCTTTGAAGACCTGGAGGCACTATCTTATGGGTAATCGTTGTGAGATCTACACTGATCACAAGAGTTTGAAGTATATTTTCACCCAGAAGGAGTGAAACATGAGGCAAAGGAGATGGATAGAGCTGATCAAGGATTATGATTTGGAAATCCATTATCACCCCGGTAAAGCCAATGTAGTGGCCGATGCATTGAGTAGGAAGCCCTGCTCGTTGAATATGATGATCAAAGAGGAGCAACCCCTGTTGCAACAAGAGTTTGAAAATTTTGGATTGGAACTAGTCAGTCGAGGATTCTTAGCCAACCTTGAGTTTCAACCCACCTTGATGAGCCAAATCAAAGAAGCCCAGAAGGGAAATAATAGTATTGACGGAATCAAGCGCAGAATTAGTTCCGGCAAGGTGCCAGGATTTGAAGAAGATGATCAAGGAGTTCTTTGGTATAAAGGACGTATTTGTGTGCCCGCGGACTCAGAATTGAAGGAAGTTATTATGAAGGAAGCCCATGAGACACCTTACTCCATTCATCCCAGTGGAACTAAGATGTACCAAGATTTAAAAGAACAATTTTGGTGGCATGGAATGAAGCGTGAGATTGCATCGTTCATATCCAAGTGTGATATTTGCCAAAGAGTCAAAGCTGAACATCAACGTCCTGCGGGATTGCTGCAACCTTTGCAAGTTCCGGAATGGAAGTGGGAATCTGTTGGAATGGATTTCATCACCGGATTTCCAAGGTCTAGCCGTGGAAATGACTCTATCTGGGTCATTGTGGATAGACTTACCAAAGTTGCCCACTTTATTCCTGTCAAGACCACTTATACCTCTGGACAGCTGGCAGATCTTTATCTATCCAGAATTGTTAGTCTGCATGGAGTCCCTAAAACCATAGTCTCCGATCGAGGAACCCAATTCACCTCGAGATTTTGGAAAAGTTTACATCAAGCCTTGGGGACCAAATTAGCCTTTAGCACAGCTTACCACCCTCAGACTGATGGACAGACTGAAAGAGTAAACCAAATACTTGAAGATATGTTGAGAGCCTGTGTTCTAGCCTGTGGGGCTAAGTGGGAAGATTGTCTGCCTTTCGCAGAATTTTCCTACAACAACAGTTATCAAGCCAGTTTGCAAATGGCCCCATTTGAAGCTTTATATGGAAGAAAGTGTTATACCCCTTTGAATTGGTCAGAAACCGGAGACAGTCAGATATTTGGACCAGATATTCTGCAAGAAGCCGAAGAGAAGGTTCGCATGATTCGTGATTACCTCAGGGCAGCCCAGTCTAGACAGAAGAGTTATGCGGACAAGAGGCGTAGAGAACTGACCTTTCTGATTGGAGATTTTGTTTATCTTAGAGTATCACCTCTCAAGGGAATGCAAAGATTCCAAGTAAAAGGAAAGCTTGCACCAAGGTATATTGGACCCTTCAAGGTACTAAGCCGCAGAGGAGAAGTGTCTTATCAGTTGGAAATGCCCCCTGAATTGTCTGAAGTGCACGATGTCTTTCATGTGTCCTTACTTCGGAAGTGTCTTGAAGTGCCAGAGAAGTCAGAAGTCTTCAAGAATATTGATCACCGCTCTGTGGATATCAACAAGGATTTGACCTATCGTGAAGTGCCTATTCGTATCCTCGAGGAAGCACATAGAACCACTCGAACCCGAAGCATCAAGTTTCTGAAAGTTCAGTGGAGTAATCACACCGAAGATGAAGCTACTTGGGAACGAGAAGATTACCTCCAGAAAGAGTTTCCCAATCTTTTTAGTTCTTAATTAGTGAATCTCGGGGACGAGATTCTTTTTAAGGGGGGAAGATTGTAACAACTCAGAAAATTGTAATCCACTTCCTATTAATTAAAGTGCCAAATTTTGGACCAAGATAAAACTTTTTATCTATTATTGCATGTATGCATGTATTTTCCATTATGTGTATTTTATGATTTCATGTGTGTGATTAATGGTTGTGCATTAGTTAGTTAGTTATAACTTAACCAACAGAGACATTAGAGAAGGATTACACAAGCCAAAGAAACCAGAAATAAAAATCATAGAGAAAAAGAGAAGAATAAGATGATCTATGAAATCTTATTGACTAACCTACTTTGAGCCTTTAGAATAAGAAATCTGTAACTCAACTTGGTGTTTGGCCAGTTAGTTGAGCTTGATCAAGTTGCAGACAAACTAAACCAAGAAGTTTCTAACCAAAATTCAAATCAGAACTGGACTCAAACCTCAGCCAAAATTTGAATCTGAAATAGTGACCATACCCAAATTTTGAAATAAGATTTCTGCAAAACTTATTCTTTCTTGATAACAAAAATATAACTGGAAACCTTGGCCAATATGTGGATCACCCAAAGTGAAAAATTTCAAAAATTCGAATTTGAATCTCTTGCGGACATTTCGTCGAACACCTGGCAGATGAAAATCGGGGCAAATCATGATCACTGTGAGGATCACTGTCGCCGTCTGTCTCAAGCCTGTAGCCATGCTTCTGGACGACGCCGCGGTCGAGCCCAGCTCCCCCTGCCCCGACCCGAGCCGTAAGAAAGGGAGGAGAAGAGGAGACAGCACCCAGGACCCCCCTCTCTTCTTCCCCAGCTCACTGCACGTCGCCGACGATCGTGACTGCGCCAGAGCCGACCCACAGCACTCCGCGGCCGAGACCGAAACCCTCCATCACGCGAGCAAGGCCGTCGAGGCCGGTGTCGCCCGTGCATGTCGCCAGCATGCCCTGCGCCGGCCACCTACTGGGCGCCCCTGTCCCCGACGCTCCGGCCTATAAAAGGCCCCGCCGATCAAACGAACCAACTCGCCCCGTCGCCAGCTACCTCCCAGACACGCTCACTTCACCCCGCTTGCTCTCGTTCGACGTCACCATCCCCGCCGGCGAGGTACTGGACGCAGAGAGCACCGCCGCTTTCGACCTCCCTGGAGCAAGCCGCCGCGGGGAAGTGGTGGAGGAGCCTCGCCGGAGTCATTTCCACCCGTCGCCATCGAGTTCTGCTTCCTCTACGCACGCCGCCGTCGCCGTCGTCATCTTCACTGCGCGCAGGTGAGCTGCTCCGTCGCCGACGAACACGATGCACCCGAGCCGTTCGATCTTGATCCAGCGGTAGCATACCGGTTCGGGGAAGTTAAGTGACCTGACGGGTGGGACCCCCCTGTCAGGTTCGGTTTATTCTTTTCCCGCCCGGGGCGAAGCGGTATGGGCCGGCCCGTTCGGGATTCTTTTTGAAATCGGCCCGGCTCGTTAGAATTAGGTCCGTTTCGTTTTTAATTATTTTCCCGCCGTTTGAATTAATTCAAATAACTTTCAGATATGATTTTCAAAATTAAATTCCAAGAGTTTTAGAAATCCATTTTTAGCAAATGAATATGCGTTGGAAAGCTTATGAAATGCTCTACACTGTAGAACTGGTTAGAATTAAAGTTGAGGTAGGAATTTAAATAAATAAGAATAATGTGACCATAGCTTTATTAATCATAGAAAAATTCTATAAAATTGTTTAAACCTCCTAAAATTATGAAATTTGATTTGTGAACTTACTATTACGTCCCCTACTATTTAGCCAACCCTAATCAACTCAAGTCTAGTTAGTGATATCAATTAGACTTAAATCCAATCTTAATGGGTAACATAAAATGATATATCCCTATCATGCACTTAGAATTTATTGTGGCCCTCAATACCAATTCACATAATTAGTCGATCCTTACTTGAACTAGTCCAAGTACCCTTAGTCTAATACCCATACTTAAAAAGTAAACCCCACATGGTGTGTGGTAGAAAACTTAACTTACACCCTCAATGCAAACATGGAAGAAAACTTGCAACACAATTCAAATAAACCCCGCCATGAATATTATTGTTTGAAAACAAGTTTGTGTGTGTGAAGTGATGTTAGCATTGTATGGTGATTGTGTGTTCTGTGTTTATTCGTTATTAGACGCTAGTGTTGCCGAGGAGGATATTGAAGGGGAATATTATCAAGAAGAAGAAGAATACCCCGGACACTTTGCCAACCAAGGCAAGCCATCTTTTGAATCATACTCCAAATGCCTAGTTTTTACTATTGCATTCTACTTGTTTTAAGTAAATTGCATGATTGAATTGCTAGATTAGAAGGATAGAAGTATAGTGATATCTTGCTCAGCAAGAGCATCAAGCTGAGTTTATCCAACCATAGCTTAGTGGTATCATCACTCAATATAGTTGCTTCGTCGCTAATAAAATTGAGACCATCTCTAAGTGGGACCCCATTTGAACTTGGTGACTTGAACTTGAAAACTTGAAATGGAGATCCCTCCTACATGATGTTCTTATGAAGGAAAAGAATATTGACTAAGAACTATGGAATGTATTTGCTAAATGATACTAAGTGATGTACCATGTGAGCCAACCATTACCGTACGACCACATTACCCCTAAATGGGAAGGGGCTTAGTCCGTAGCTTGTTCACCCTAGTATGAGAGGTCTTGTATCATCCTTTATTGAAGTGCATCGTGCGCGGGTACTTCTGAACCAAGTGGAGATTCCACTCATCCGGCATCCCGGAGCGGGCAAAACTAGAGGCGCCAGAACGGGGATTTCCATATCTCGGGCTCTAGGGAAGGATCCTATACTAGAGTGAGCAAGTGAAAGAGTTTGTTTGATTATCTGAACCCCGCATACTTTGTGTATGACGATCCGTGGATTTCTCCTGGCAGATGTATCGAATCTTGTGGGTAAAGTGTACCCCTCTGCAGAGGTTTTCAAACTATTCGAATAGCCGCGTCCTCGGTTATGGACAGTTGGCAAACTGTACTTGACTTTTGTCAAGAATGATAATAACTTATGTGAACTGGGTGAATGACATGACTTGACTTGACTTTGATCTTGACACACTTAAGTTCCCTTAGATTAAACTTAGAGAACTGAACTTCTTTTCTACCAATGAACATTCTTGGGAAATAAAACTAGCTTTTGCAACTAAACTTAGTGCTTAGTCCACCATATCAACCTTGCATATCTATTTCAACCTTTCATTTATAAGATGGTTTGCGAGTGCATCCAATGTACTCACGGCTGTGTCCCTGGCTATCAACTTGGCCAGACTATGGGGAAGAATATCCGGAGGAAGGTTATGAAGAGGAGTATCAGAACTAAGATCTTCTACTGAGTCGCCATTGCCTGTAGGGTGAAGGCATAGACCCAAAGACGTTATTTCCGCTGCTATATTGTGTTGTAGTATGAACTTGGTCTTTATGACCATTGTATTTGAACCATCGTATTGTAATGTCTATGGAACTGGTTACCAACTACGTTATGTGTATCACAACAATGATTCTAGGATTGTGGTGGAATGCATAACGGGCACTTCGAATTTGTGATAAATTCGGGGTCGTCACAGTGCATGTTAGTGATTTATTCTAAAAATTTGGGCAAACTTCATATTGTTTGACTTTTTAGAAAAAATATAAGCCTTATTCATTAAAACAGAGGGAGTAATAACTAAAATAATTAAAAAAAAGGAAATAAATTCTGTGGCGCATCTACTGGTGCGATGCGCCACGGAATTCTCTAATTCTGTGGCGCATCGCACCAGTAGATGCGCCACAGAATGTTGACACTTAGTAAAACCATGGCACACGCCCTCCACTCCTCTATCTTTCTCTCTATCCCCTCCCCTGCGCCGACGAACCCTAGCTAGCCGCCGGAGCTATCCCCACCGACGAACCCTAGCTAACCGCCGACGAACCACCAGCGACCGTATCCCCACCCGCCCCGGTCTCCCTCCCGCCAGTGACCGGCCATCCACGCCGCCGGGTCTCGTCCCAGCGGTCCTCGCCCGGAAACCTCTACACCGCACGCGCGCCGGCCTCCTTCTCCGACGGCCGTCCCCATTCCTTCTGCCCGCGCGCTCGGTGGCCTCGTCCAGCAACGGCCGCCCCCATCTCTAGCAGCAGCAGGCGGCCCCGCATTGTGTCCCACCGGAGCAGCTCCCC